>JAQIXD010000711.1:0-22002 GCA_034699985.1 Minunthozetes semirufus | reverse complement strand
AGAGAGAAATTCAGTGAAAATATATTACAAATGAGTTTTACAAACAAATTATATCACAAATTGTTTATCGATTTGTCTCTCAATTAAAGACTAGAAATGATTGCAATTAAATATAAATTCATAACATTTTTGTAAATAAAAGGATTTAAACGACATTTCAGTCAAATTATTGTAAAAAACTTTTCTCTAAATAAATATTAAAATAAATTTCAAAAATAAAACTAAAATATATCTAAAAGAGTGTCAGAACTGAAGCTCTGATTGTATACAATATTGAAGAATATCTAATGGTTTTGGTCTTTCATGTCTTCCCTCGCCTTCATTAACATTCCAAACATAGTGAGAGCTAACAATTTGTCGAACCCATCCATAGTTGTCCTCTGAATCCATTTGGGAATTGTTGTTCGGGCCTACAGTTAACCACAAAATTGAAAATTTCATTAAATTATAGATCAATAAAAAGGGATTAAATAATGGCGACTAAAGACAGACCTGACTAAAGCCCAGTCTCTGTAAGATATAATCGACACCATAGGGTTCAATGTTCTTTCCGGCCCACGATAGCAAACGAACAGTCGGTTCCAAATGCCAGACCTTATATGTCGCACAAAAAAGACATAAAAGTTATAAATTGATTGGAATTAATGTTATATTGAATTGTATTGAGAGCACACCATAATAACACTAACAGAAAAAAATGTAATTTATTGTGAGACAAATAAAACAGAATATGTCTCTCAAGAGAATCACTAATAACTAAATTATAGTCAATTGATGTCACGAATCAATAGATTTACGAACTCAGGTATTGATGAGACAAAGGGAAAGGTGTATAACTCACGTGACAAACAAATTCTCTCCAATCTCTGGTTAAGGTCTCAATTGAATCGCTTTTCTTTTGGTTTCGATCAGTGTTTGGGGACTGAGTTTTCATTGGATTTATCTCTTTTTCCATCAAATAAGAGCTGATGAGTTCGTGGAGGAAGAAGTAGGCCTCGGCGTCGACAGCAACAAAGATGTGGTCATCAAAATCAGAAACAAAAGTACAGTCAACGGTTGGCTTTACATCTGTTGTGGTGGGAGTGATGTTTGCCTGCAAGTGCTCTGTCTTGAGCTCCAATTGCATACTCGGAAACGCAAATATCACTTCTTGGGTGTGATGATAGTCACCACTAGTCTTAGGACTGGCAGATGCTCTCCTGTCCCGCATTTGTGTCGATGGATAGTATTCCTGTTGGGATGGAATAGGAGTTCCGAAGATATCCAATTCCATGACAGCGGGGAAGCGGTCGACGTCATCGATCTCAGAGGCGCTGAAGGCGTAGTGAAACCATTCGTGCATATGTCGGAACTGCGGCGGAAACATCACATTTCGAGATATCTTACAAACGGTGGCCATTGTTTTGCGCGAATGTTGTTCACTACAGTTGCGGCCCAACAAAAACGACAGATTCTGCACAACATGAGTGTCAAGACTTCCGGTATCGTTAACTATATTCTGTGCTTCAGTCATGAATGATATGGAGGGCTGTTTCAGACTAAAAGCTCCCCAACTCTTAGATCGGAAGTTAATACCATAAAAACAGGCCAACGATATATTCTGTGCTTTCAGTTCTACAGTTCCGCCCAGAATTGTTCCGTGAATTGGGAGGGGATTTGGAAGAGTAGATAATTGGACGCCTGATACTAGTCTTAAGGCTTTCTGCCAGTGGCGGTGATGTCGCGCTTCTGTAGTGATGGACACATTGTCTGTTGATTGCTGTTGTGGTTGATTGGGAACGACATTGAGTTGAGGGGAACCACTCGCCACACTCTGAGTGCGTTTGGATTTTCCTTTAAATGACTGTCTATTGTATGACTTCGGCTGAAGGGATGAAAAAACTCGTTTACTGGAGTGAAACTGTTGTGAGAAGAACTCCTCTAATTTGGCCACAATTTTCATGATATCGGGTGTCGTAGACTTAGACATCAAGATCTGCATCTGATCCCAATTGAGGACTCCATGAATAAATATAAGGGCCGGTCGTTTGGTTGGATGTGAGGATTGGTTATAGTTTTTATTCAAATCTATTCTCCATTCGTCCCTTAAAGTGATGTCTAAATCGGAAACTCTGAACATCAAAATACTGGTTCCCATGTAATCGATTCTGTTCTCCAGAGTGTGTAAACTACAGCAAAGTTTATGCTGCGGTTCGTTTCCCTTCACTTCTTTAACCGATAGTTCAGTACTTATTTGACTCAATTCTATAATACCGCCGACAATACCTCCCTTTGCATCGAGAGTCGATCCGTCGAGTGCTAAACCTATTTTATAGCTCTTGTGTCCACTCGAGTCAATTGAGAGCCGACCGTCAGAGCGGAGGCCACGAGTAAGCCAAGAGGTGTTTCCCATAACGTTCCCCATATTCATAGTTATATTGAGTTTCGATAAATTCACTGAAAACAGAACTAATGTCTCCCAAGGGTTAGAGGTTGAGCCCAGCGCTCGAGAGTCGGATCTCGAGGCGTGTTTATAGACTCTTCGTTTACTGGTATCACTTAAATCAAGATGAAGTGCCTCTCGATTTGGTTGCGAATCCTTTCTTATGAATGTCCGGACAGTAGAAGCCGTTTGATTGGATTCTTCAGAACTGGTGTCCGAGTCTTTACTATCAGAGATGGAATCATCTTCTTCTTCCTGATCACTAAATATAGCGCTAATAGAGTGGTCGCCGATAAACATTCGCTTCCAAATTGATTTGCGATACCAGGCCTTAGGAAAGGCTAATATTTCGTTAAGTCTTCTCATATCATACTTGAAAGAAGCGGAACCGATATCACAAGTGGCAGAAAATCTGAAGCTCTGAGCGATTGAGTCACTGAACGAGAGTTTACGTCCCCTCGAAATATTGATTTTAACGAACTCCACCTGAAGACTAAGTGAATCCTTTCGATCAGAATAAGTCTTTTTTGATTCATCTGCAGTGGTGTTAGAGGAGGTGTTCTTCTTCTGACCGCCGTATGGATGGAAAATATAGAGCGAAAAGTCAGCCAAACATCCGGTAACACTCAAACCACCCGATGAGGTACTGGCCGTTGAGTCAGACGTGTGCTTATCAAATGATTTTAAACCGGAACGACTCGTTTTAGGAGGAGAGCACTGTCCAGACTGAAGCTCATCCTCTGATCTCTTCGATGAGAAGACCAAATCAATTGACGGCAAATGAAGTAAACACTCGACTCTCGAAACCGGTAGACAACAAAAGCGGACAACTGTTGGCTGAACGTGAAAATAGACGATTACATCCACTGGGAAGGAGGCGTAAGTGGCGTATTGAGCGGGAACTGGCGCTGAATCTTCATTAAACACATTGGGAGCGTTCGCTGAAGTCGGTGTCTTTGGAGGCATTGTTATGGGAATGGGTTCGAGAGCCTGTTCTAAGAAATCCAATATATTGGGACTAATGAGAGTCTCGTCGGGAATACTGTGTAAAGTAATCCACGCGAAAAGCGCTGCCTTTTTAGAGGAGCCCTTCTTTGCTGATAAGTGACCGCTTTGTTGACTACTTGTTCCGCCCGTCTCTGTTTCAGATCGTTGTTCAGATGCTGGCCGTGGAGTTGTCTTATCAGCGCTTTGAGTGCTATCTTCAGACGAGTTCTTTGAATTGTAGTGGAGTTTGATATCGAGTCCGGGAATTAAAAAGACAGTGAAGTCAGCGATTTGTCCGCTTAAATGTGTCGGATGTTTCAGTCTATTGGAAGATATATTTGGTTTTAAGCCACCACTTGAAGCCGTTTTTGCCAATCGATTACTGGAACGGCTTTTGTTTATGTGATTCGGAGAAAGAAGTGAATCTTGAGGACCGCCTGAAAAGCTGCGTTCCTTTTGCATCTTCTTGTTTGGAACCTCTTCTTCTTTAGTTGTATTGTCTTTTGTATGTAAAACACATTTTCCTGAATTGAAGAATATTTTGACGTCTAATTCAAAATCGATATTCGGTTCGGTTTGATAGCTCTTATTAGCCCCAAGAGAGCGCTCAGCCACTGATGAAGACTGGCTGTCATCGAATTCACTGGAAAGACTGCTCTGTTTTCGAGTATCGGAATCACTGGAAATCAAATTTAATTAATTACTGAAAACAATGGAATCAATTGATTGATGTCTAACCCCCTGACGTTTTTCGTGATTTTCGGTATTTTGAATTCAGAGGTAGAACTCGAAGATTGTTCGATACTAAAAGTGGGTGACAGAGGACTTTCACTCTGGGATTCACTAAACATCGAATTTGTATCAGAAGTAGTCATCGGTGAGTCTACTGACTGTCGATTTGATTTAGGGATTGGAATACTGGCAGACGTTCTGTTAATTGAAAGATATTTTTATTAAATAATTGAAAACAATTCACAAAAATATATAAATACTTGAGTTTAGGCATCGATTCCATCGCTGTATCAAAAGATCCCGGTTTGAAGTGATCTAAAGGAGAGTCTTCGCCAGAGTTCTCATTAAAGTCATTGTTTTCATTATAAGAGACGAGAGAAGAGCTGAACATTTTTCCGCCGACAGACAACTTGTCTTTAAAAGATGACTGTCTAACGCTCGGCCGACGAAGTTTTTTGATGACATCTCTACGAAAGCTATTAAAGACTGCGGCCTCTAATTCGTGGAGTCGTTGAACCTCTTGTTCGATAGTGGTATGACTGGCACCCAATTGACGCAAATCACTGATGATCTTCACCTGTTCGTTGAGCTCCTTCTCTATAATACGGGACCGCTTTTTGCCTTCATTTGGTAAATCTTTCAGAAGAGAACCTCTTCTCTGATCAACTCCTGGTTCTGATTCCAGTTCTGATCCATTGACCCGTTTTTCTTTAATCGTTTCATCGATAGTAACGCTTCCGTAATCAGCGGTTGAGATATCTTCTTCGTCTTCGTCCTCCTCACCAGCGATGGCAGTCATAGTCTTGAAGAGCGCAGAAAAGTGTTTACCGATGGAAGTGTCGAAATGGATGTCAAAGCCTTCCATTTTCCAGGAAACGTTTAAAAGCCATTTGGCATCACTTGTGCTCTGATGTGAAGTTATAGTTCGCGAACATATCTCATACGTTCCCTCAGAAACAACACATAAATTTCTAATCGTGGGATCAGTCGGGTCGGGCTTCCAATCATCGAGTGATGTCTCAAAATCATCGGCGAAACGGATGCACAAACCCGTGAACTGAGCTTTACTAACGAGTGAACCCCTGGAACAGGCGCTAATCTGTGTGTTTTCGAGAGTCACTACCAGTGCGTCCTTTAACTCAGACTCAAAGCCTCGGCTCTGATTGAGAGCAGAAATGGTTGGATTAGTAATGGGAAGACACGCACCCAAATCATCGACTGTTAATTGAAGGAAAAGAGTTCCTATTGTTTGGGAACCCATTTGAGTGATTGGCTGTACTTTTCCTAAGACCTGTTGTGTCGCCAAAACTACTTCCGAAGTTAGGTTAGAGCGCTGTTCGTTCCAATACTCGTAAGCATTCTTATAGTTGAGCCAAACCAACACCGCTTTATCCAAAGCTAAGGGTTGTATATAAACAAGTGGTCGATGGAGTGCTATAAGAACGGCTTCTTTATCTTCAGTGTCACTATTGATGACCATTTCGTCCTGCAATGCATTTCTCATACTTATTCTGGTCTTAAAATAAGCCAATTGTTGAAACTCAGGCTCTGCCTCTTCGAACATTGCATTCTTAATGAGTTGACCCAACGCCACATTGAGGTCGACCTGCAATTTGATGAATAACTTGAGGTTTAAGTCTTTTGATGACATATTCTGAACCCGATTTGATAATTGAAGTTCCATTAGTCCGGTCTCTAATCTTACGGCACTACTGGTTGGTGTCGTCGCAGTTATTTGAATTCCTTTGAGTCTCAGATGAAGAGAGAACAGCACATAACGGGCGCGACGGGGCTTATCGTTAAAGAAGAGCAACTCCTCGTCAATTATTTTAGTGTCAGTGCCGGACATCTTTTGGACGACTTCATTGACTTCTTTCATAAACACTTTTTGAACTAAAAGCAAGTGATTGAGTAAATCAGTTGTGAGGCTGTGCTCGAAAGAACCGATATCTGCGGTTGCATTCAAATAACTGCCTTTCCTTAGAACTATTCCATCAGCAAAAGATTCTGATCGTAATTCCCTTTCACCCTTTCCTGAATTCAAATCTTCCATATATTCGGCCGACACATGAATTTGAGGCAAATCTACGTTTGCAGAGGAGGGGAGGTTTGCTTCAGTGGGCAATACCTTAGTGTTGAAACTGAGTGTGTGCTGATGTACGTCAATAACAAATTTTGCTTTACTTCCAGTTATTCCAGAACTGGTGACCCGTCCTATTTGGTACTGCGCTCGAAGTGATGGCAAAAGGGAGGCTCCGATTGTGAAAGAGTCTAATATTACACTGAATTGAACGACAATTGGTTTAATCAACTGTTGTCTAAGTTGTGGTTCATTAGAGGGATGGGTCGCACTGTCCATCATTTCTTCATCCAAACGAAGAGTATGAGATGTCTGCTGACCGTAAGAAGAGGTCATAGTTTCGGTGTCCATCTGTTGACGCGATAGTCTTGACGGCTGTCGCGATGACCGCAACTCTTGAAGAGTAGTCGAAAGTTGACGACCAGATCGAGTCATCATTCCGTGCAGAGCCACTGGATGTTGGGGTATGTCTATCATTATTGGGCCGACTGTCAAAAGCGCGGAATTAGAATCCTTTCCCTTCTTATTCTGACAGGAGATCAATGTCTGTGACTTTCCGACAGTCATCTTAACGACCAACTGCTGACTCGGAGGCATTTCCTCCAGCAATGAGATGGCTGTCTGACCCAATTGACCGTTGAGTGACGACTCGAACCATTTCTTAGAGCCCTTACACTTCTGTTTGTGAGTAACGCTCACATGAAATGCTGATAATTCGCCCTCAAGTTTAAGTCCGGACAGCATTGCCAGAAGACCGACCCTTTTTATTTTGCAGACACCGAACACCACAATTGGAGTCCACTCCCGTTGTATTAAAGCATTAGTAAAGTTCTTGAGCTGATCGCTCGACACTATATTTGTCGCAGACTTTCGGTGAACGGGAAGACTATTTATATTAGTTTTGGGCGGAACCGCTGCTGACTGTGAACTCGATTCTTCCATTTCAATGGTGTGCTCTTTGAGTGGTTCATACCTTCCGCTCCCTTTATACTCTTCCTCATCGATTTGTAATTTAGTTTCTGGAAGAGGTTGTGCGCTCGGGTTTAGGAGTGAACTGACTCTTTCTATCACTGTTTTAGTCTCTGGTTTTGTTTGATATAAATCTAAGAGAAAGAACATAGTCTTCCAGCACTTGGGCTGAGCAAATGGTTCTCTCAATTTGATTGGTTCCTCGACAAGTGTCACATCAGAAACAGAGTCGTCGTCCGGCATAACAATAGCCACGTCTTCTGATTTCAATTTATTCATGTGTTCTGTTAAATGAGACTCATTTTTATAGCTAGAACTTGAGGCCGTCCGACTGGTTGTGTCTGTTTCAGAGTTTCTCAGTTTCACCTCTTTGTCTAAATTAAGATTATCTCTAAAAGAGTGGACTCTATTGGAACGCATCTCAAGTCTGGTCTCTTTCACATTTTCATACATAGCTGTGAACTGATGAAGAAGTCGAAGAAGTGGTAAATTCACTCTTTGGTCGATACAATTGACGTCAACACTAAAGTTGAGTAGAGTTGTTGTCTGACTCATACCGTCGGGACCGACGATAACTATTGAACAAACCTTTTGGTCGTTTTGTTGGGAATTTTCTGATTTTTCAAAGTCTTTAACTTTTCTCAAATCGAACTCAACTCCCAGTCCTTCGCATACAAACGCAGAGGCGTCAGAACTTTTGTCCACTTTAAGGCGGGCTTTGAATGGAGAGGTCGTGGCATCAAAATTAACGACTGGTAATCGATTGGGGGAAAGACGTCGCGACGGACTGCGACTTCTATTCGGGGAATTTCTGTTCTCAGACTCAACGATATCGATCTTAAATAACTTAATTCTTCCACAAATCGATACTTTGGTCCCAAACTGACCAAATTCTAGACAAGAAGTGCTGTTCTCTTCACTTAAGGCAATACTTAGCGATGAAATAAAGGGATGGAATATCTCTCTGACGTCTCCCATTTGAGCGACAGTCGGCAAGAATGAGACGTCGGGTGCCGTTTGTGTCTTATCTCTGGTGTCGTTATCAATACTTGTGGCGGAGTTGAGAGTATTGAGTTTCGAGTCCTGATCCAAGACTGGTGCTGAAGGCTTTCTCAACGAATTGGTTAAGTTTGTGACGTTCTTCATATAGTCCTGTTGTCTGGCCATCCACCAGTACAGGTTCTCTTCACCATAATTATCATGAGTTCCATCTTTTTTATTGTCTTCACCTATTATCTGATCGACGGGTAATAGGTTTGGGTCAATACTAGAAAGGCTTGACTTCAAACTTGTCTGACTCTCTTGTTTTACTAATCGGGTGCCACTGTTTTGACTGTTGGGAGAGAATAAGTATTCGTACGCTCTGTTAACACCCGTTCCTATTGTTTCAAACGGAGCTGTAATTAGTGGCGGAATCACAATCGAAGCTCTGGTCGAACGGGGAAAGTATGACTGAATAGCACTGGCTTTTCGTTTCGGTTGACCAGAAGGTGGGTTAGAGTTTGGCTGACTATTGCTCTTCAAAGAGGCGTTTATTTTTATATTTCGATTACTATTTTCACCCGAAATCTCATTCTGAGTGTTACTCATTGGAACAGTTGTGTTGACATTCAATAGTTTAGTCGTTTCGTCGTTATCTTCATTGTCTTCTTCGTCATCAAAAGAGTCCGTTTCGAAAGACTTTTGTTTAGATCTCTCTTCTAGAAGGACTCTAAGGGGGTGTTTATCTCCTTTTCTCAATCGGAGGTTTTGTTGTATGAATAAAGGCATATACAGTGCGTTCTTCCACTGCCGACAGAGCGCTACTATTCCTCTCTGTAGATCCGAAAGACAGGGAACAGTCTCTGGTCTTAAATTGGACTCAAATTCATCAGAAGAGTCGAGTGAATTGTAATATCGTCGAAGAGCTGTAACCAATTGACAGGAGGGGTCGTCTTGTAATGATTTGGCCAAAGGAGTGAACAGACGATTCAAGTGTTTGCTTTGGGGCGGAATATGAACGCCTTTCTCTTCTAAACCAGAAATCATAAGACAGACAATCACTGAATTGACTCTCTGTTCGCTCAGTTTGGACAGACATTTGGCTGAGAGTATGAGTCGATCGGCGACACTAATCCATGCGCTAATGGAAGGCGCAGCTGAACTCAATAGATGCCAATCCAAACGAGTGAAATCTATTTTTCTAGTATTTGGTGTCTTAGGAGGAGCAGCAAAATTAAACCAAATCGTCTCAATTTCTGCCACACATGAAGAGGAATGACTGGTCTCGAGAACCGCTTCGACCTCTTTTAAGAATTCAGGATTTGTTTCATTCGTTTGATTGGCTTTTGGTTTGATTTCGACGAAGTTTTCATCACTTTTCTTGATTTTAACGCCTTTTATGCTAATGTTTTCAATACCGCACTCAAACATTATGAAACCCAAAAGGTGTTCCTCATCTGAGGACGTGGACGAGGAGTGTACTTTCAAGAATGCATTATCGCTGTCTTTATTGTCGTGGTCTTTATCAATGACACACTCCTGTCGTTGCAATGTTTTACGGCTTTGTCTCGATTGTCGTGAAGTGCGATCTGATTCGGTAGAAGTGGGAGATTGGGAGCGGACTATCTTGAAGTCAACTTTACTGCAACGGCACGGAATGACAGTAAGAATTGCGTCTTTCAATATTGTGCTGCTGTTCTTCAGTCGGGATAATTGCATGTGTACTGAACTGACGGCAGCCGTTGCTATCGTTTCCTCCAGATTAGTGTCCACCGTCTCAATGGTCAACGACTCGATTTCAGACAACTCTTTCTTAGGTTTTTTACCGAAGAATCGGGTCATCAGTGCTTTCTCTGTAAAAGATAGCGTTGAGACTGAGCTCTGATCCATAAAAGTGTGAAGAGTTCGGCGCTGTTTAATCAAATGCGAAGAGAAGAACGAAATATCATTGAAAGAGACAGTCATTACTGAAACACAGGTCAGGTCTTTGATGTTATCCAATGCAGCAAAAGATATAATCTCTTCGACGATCGACGCCTGAATCAGATTAACATTAATTTTGTTGATATAAACGAAAGACAATAATTTAAATGCTTTCAGTTCTTCGAATTGATTCGCCACTAATGAAGTGTTCTCTGTTTCACCGACTCTTCGGTTGTTCTGCTTTGAATTCTGTCTCCTAAGGAGTGTCTGCCAGGCCTTAGCGTTCAATTGACCCAAATATAACATCTTTTCCTTCTTTAGCTTATTATTAGACTCGACTTCATTCAGACAATTAAGGTTCAGGTGATTCAAGACTGAAATTGGATGCAAAGACGCCAGAGTTGGAGTAATGCTGTCCACAAACGACTTGAGACCTTCCAGTGAAAGCGGAGACAGTTTTATATCGATTTCATTCTTCAGTTTTATAAGAAGAGTTAGTTTTTCAGATTTTATCTCAAAGTTCTTTGAAATGAGTTCTTCGCTCTTCTTGTCCTTCATTTCCTTTTTCTGATCCAACTCTTCTTCGGTATTATTCTTTTGACCCAAATTTTTATCGATTTCGAAGAAGACAGAGCCCGGAATGAAATCATTGTTATAAGAATCTGATGTCTGTGCCGTTGACTCATCCTTTCGAGCGATACGAAGACACGAAAATCCGTGAGAATTGACTCTGAATTTTGGTCTCCACTGAGACTTCCTTACGAACCAGTCTTTGGTCGATACATGTGATGGAGTAAAGTGTGGAACGGGTGGAGGGATATCCCAATTATAGCAAATATATTGCGACAAATGAGAAGAATAAGATGACATAAGAAGAGGTGATTCTGGTATTGATTTCTCCATTTGATTCCTGAGGTCGACCAGAGCTAAGTCTTCGTGTGATGAGAGGGCGGATATGAATGAATTATTAGAATTTATTGAGTGAGTGTCGGCTCCTTTATTCTTCTCATCACCAGTCAGGGTAATGGACTCTGATGTCACGCAACTAAAGTATTGAGTGGAGGAGTCGGTCATTATGTTTGGCTGTTCTGCCGAATGATAAGATTCACTGCTGGCTAACCCCGGCTGCTGTTTAGATGTATCTGAAGAGCGACTGCTACTACTCGAAGGAGATTTCGCCACATTTGACAGGTCTTCGGCTGAAAAATAGCGGTCAGAAGTAGAAGACGCAGATTCTAACGATTTTGTTCTAAAGACCAGTTCTGATGAGTCTTGACTTGTGGGAGAAGTCGGCTCAAAGTCTACTTTCTTTTCGTTTTCATTTGATTCTGAGTTTTGTCTGCTTTTAATTAAATCTAAAATAATGGATGACTTCTGGACCACGTCTTCAGAAGCGCTTTCACTTTCGCTGAGACTACGGTTACGCTTAACAGTCTCTTCTGAATCAATGGGTTGTGTTTGTGATGGTATTCGAAATGAAGCAGATTTTGTGGGTGACCTCTGATGTAATGGAGACGAACCTCTCTGAATGAAAGGCGCCGATACTGTCAGCGAATTACTGGTTCCGGGAGTACTCAACTGTTTAGACATAAATCCATATTTGAATCTTGACTTCAATTCTGTTTTGCTGTCACTCATAGATTCCGAAAGAGAAGGAGAGAACTGTTCCTCAAAGAACGGCACCAAATCAAGCAGTTCTTCATCACATTCATCGGTGTCTACTCTGATTCCTAATACATATTCTCCTCTATGGAGAAGACTTTCACCAAATGCTATGTCTTTATTCCGACTGAATTCTGAATAGAAATTCGAAATCACTTTTTCTGTTTCGTTCTGTTGTTTGGAGGGATCGCCTGTATTGAAGAAATTCAATCCATCCTTATTATGGCCAAAAAATGCTGAACCGCCAACACATCCACACTTTCCCATTAAATTAGGGGGCATTACATTTGTGTCGTCTGACCAGAGAAACCACAAACGTTTGGTCTTTTTGTCGTGAATTTTAAGGAATGTCTGCTGGGATTGAGTGTATCCGTCCACTGAAGACAAGAGTGAGGCCGCGTCGATAAAAATGGGACCCATTGTACAACTGCTCACTTCGAGCCATTGCGTCACTTCTTTTGAGAGTGAGTTTCGTGATTTTGTGCCACTACTGGTGGTCAGACTTTGTGCCGGATTATTGGTTCGAACAAACTGTCGGATAAGTATTTTATTGATGAGAGCTGTGATACCGACAGATGTGTGACACGAATGGATATTACACATCGAAAACTTTATTGGAATCAATTGAACACTAATCGCAACATTAGATTCAACGACATAGACATCAATGGCTTCTATTGAGAGTCTGACCATTCGATACTTGAGATCTTCAGGATATGGACATAGTTTTATGGCAGTTGATTGCGGACAAACCGATTGAATCTTATCGTGAAGACATTTTTGATACGGAAAGGGAGGCTGAAGAGAACAATCGGTTTGCATCACTTGTAAAAGGAATGTCTCCAATGGTGTGACTATGTGTTGGATTTGAGGCAAAGTGAGTCGACCGGCGATATCCCCCAACTGGACCTCCACCAGCCAGGCGTACTCTAGTGTCTCACTCTCTAAGGGTCGGTCAACACCTGAGAACATTGCGTGTCCTCTAAACTGAAGGGAAGATAGAGTCAAATAACCGTTCTTTAGGTGAGAGTTGTTATCGGCTCTCATTTGAAGGTCAGTTGAGATCAGAACTAATGGTGCGATCAATAGCTGTAATTGTGTTTCACTATAAGTCTTATGTAATTCAAAACATAGTCTTTCCGTATACAATGAAGGACAGGGAGGGTCTGTTTCATTGCAACACTTCATCAGATGCGCCTGAATGTCATGCAATGTCACAGAAACAGTCACTTCAAAGGATCGGTATATTCGAGCGTCAAATGGCTTGAATTCCATCTCCATGTGATCGCTTTGAGTGTTATTATTATTATTACTATTATTAATGTTTTTGTTATTTATTTCCGAAATTTTGTCGAAAAATGAGAAACTATTTGAACTCAAGTCTTCAAACTCTTGACTTTCGCCCAAATAATTCTCTTTTATATTCCAAAGCATTCTAAACAAAGTGCCGAACAGACCAATAACTGAGGGACCGATCTCTAACTCAACAGCAATGATGTCGGGTTCCAAAGACATGGGATCAAAATCATCGGGTGCTGAGTATAAATGCTTTGGCGAGCGGTTCGGACGCATCGGTGATAGTAATATCTCTTCCATTTCTGGTGTCGTTATATCTGATTCTTTGGGATTGAATGTCTTTGGAGGCATTGGCCAATACTTGTAGGCTATGCTAAGCGCCACAATAGGAGCGGTCCAACACTCGTACCAATGATTATCTCTATTGACAATATTCCTCCACTTTCTATCACTGGTGAAGAGATTTGACTGACTTATGGTATTTCCATCTCTGGAAGTGATTCGGGCGTAATTATGAAGGGCTTCAATGATGTCTCGATGAGTATTGGATTCGGGCAAATAGAAGGCGGCCTCTAAGCTCTCGCCCTGAATCCAGATCTTTATATCGATATTTGGGGGCAAAAACTCAACAAAAGGTAAGTCGAAAGTCATATCAAATATCTCTCCACTTATGGCGAGCTGTGAGTTCTCTCCGTTCAGACCCGTAGAGCAGTCGATCCAATTGTATTCATTGGCGAGAGTTAGTAATTCAAACTCTTTGAGGACAACAGATATTTTGCAGGTGTAGGGAACGAACTTCATAATGTCTGGTCGAGCCTTTCCCGCCCAGTCTTCAATGAGTGCCTGGAAGAAGAGTTTGTGCGCATAAATCAAATTTACTGTTGCTTTACAACCCGTTAAACTGATTGTCCACAACTGGTGTTCGTTCCAAACGCGAGGATAACCTATCTTTACGTCGAACTCAAGTGTTTCACTGACTGCGAGAGATCGGAACTGAAGACTAGTGGTTGCGTCCAAATGCATGATCTGTCCGTTTATATGAGAAGTATATCCAGACTCTGAATTAACCCAAGGAATGGTAATCTCTAAGTAAGACCCGGGACCAGCGTTTACATGAAGAGCACTCGTCTCCTTACTCTTAGAGAAGAGGACATCGATCTTAGCGTCAGATAAAGTACTCAAACGGACGTCGAATGACTCGAATTGTCGTCTTTCGCCGGCTTTTGGTCTTTTGCTGACTTCCATCGGCTTATAATCCGACGGATAAAAGAAATTATATAAAAGTTCTCTCTGGCGGTCAGCCCACGGACCGTAACTGAAGTCAGTCCCTTTACCGCACTTAATGACGAGACCCCAGGCGGGAGACGTGAACTTCTCGATGATGTCTCCGTTTGCGAGTTCAAGCTTTTCTGGACTGTCCGAAGCTATTCCTGGTTCGTCCTGATAGTAGTATACATCAATTTTATTGCTTTGGAAAACCACAAATCCTTCCCCCATAAAGCGGGGCGGCTCATCACGAATGCCCATAAACTTAGGACTGGGCGCTAATATTATTTTCACGTTTTCTGCCTTACATTTCATTATATGAGTGAACATATCGTGTGGCGAAACGGCTGGTCGTGTCGTATACACAAAATAAGACTCCTCTACGACTATGGATAGAGTGCTCGGAAGCAAATGATTACCGAATACGAAACGACCCGAAGTTATCTCTATTTTGGTCACTGGAATCAGATCTCGCCATTGATTGTTATTGCCGTCGACTGTCGTCTCATTAATACTATCTATGAGTGAATGATTGGCCACATCTTCATATGGATCAGACTCTTCATCATTGAGTCGTTGTTCTAAACCGAACAGTTTTTCGAGTTCTTTGTATCGTTTCGTTCGGTTATATATATGTAATTCAAAGCCATTCAGAAGAACAAGAAGTCTGGCCTCGGAATGGGAAAAGTCTTCAGTCTTGACATCTTTAGGTAAATAAGGTAACCACCACCGGAAGACTAACCTAAAAAAGAGACATCAAAATGAGTCTGAGGAGTGACCAATCGAAGCAATACATACCACCCGTCCTGTGTTCGTATGGAGTAGTCGTCGGAGACGTAAACAAAGTCTCTGAACATTATTTTCCCAGAAATGAGAGACACAGAAAGGGATCCGATTTTGAAGAAACCATTTTTGATGAAAACCCGATTTATTATTTGAGAGATTATGAGTCCAATCACTCGTGAGTTATAAAAACAGAGATAACAGATCCAAATCATTGCAACGATCCAAATGACAAATGGGAATAGATTTCGCCAGAAGAATACCAACCAATCCGTCCAATCGGATTCACCAATTTGTGGCGGCTCTATAAGAGGACCATCGGTTGAATTCTTGACAAATTCATATATCTTATTGACTCGATCTCTGAAAATGGGAACAAAATTTGTGGTAAAAAAAGAGATTCTTCGACAATAAGACTCACAGTATTCCGGGCTCATTCGGTGACTTTTCTGATGTCATCTTCGTCATGTCATCCATTGTTGTCATCTTTTCGGACATTTTAATCACTGGATATCTATTTATTACTTAATAAACATAAAGTAAATTTTCAGTAAAACTAATGACACAAAAAACTATTTGTTTATCACAAGAATAGTCAAAAATCAGTCCATTGTTTTCAAAACATGGCATTGGATTTGATTTGTTTACAAAACAAAACTGAATTGAATTTGATTTTCAAACGTTATTTACAAATGATTTAAAAGTAAACAAATTATTTGTTTCACTAAAATATAAAACATTAATAAATAAAAATAAAATATAATTTAATTAATATTTAGATTTGATTTAAATAAAATTTATTTCAATTTTTGATGACTTTCGGCATTTCTGTCATCAAAAGTGCACTTGTTTTTAGATTTCGGTTTCCAATCAATACCTTTCTCTATTGATTTCCATTAATATATGATTGATTTGTAACTTTCCTTTCTTGAAGATAGTTGAATGACATAAATTAATTTAAAACAATGTTAAATTATCCTGATAAACTCGTAAAACATATTGAAAAGGTCTTAAAATCAATTAACCGAAAACAGTTTTATGAAATCATAACTCAAGTTCATTGAAAATGTGTAAACACTTGTAATGAATAACAGCTGATCAGCATTTTTGACGTGTTTGACAACAAAACAACAAAACATGCATGTTTTGACTTAATTTAAATGTCAAATATCAATTTAAAATCATTAATTTCTCATTACCAGTGTCAGTTTATTCATTCGTTTCATTAAATTATTTATTTTCGATGTTTTTCGGTGATATTTAAGTGTCTTATCATTAATCCAATACATTTATTGCCATAAAATGTATCAAAATTTGTCGTTATTTTCATTTTGTTTAATACTATCACTAAATGTGTCAAAAATCTATTCACTCGATAATGGTTTGTGTCCGACACCACCAATGGGGTGGTTGTCGTGGGAGAGGTTCAGATGCAATACTAAGTGCAATACAAATATGAATGACTGCATCAGTGAAAAACTATTCACAGATATGGCCGATAGATTGATCAGCGATGGATACAAAGATGTTGGATATGATAGGGTTAATATCGATGACTGTTGGATGAAAAAGAGCCGTTCAAAGGACAAGAAACTATTAGCTGATCCCCAGAGGTTTCCCAATGGAATCAAATATCTCAGCGATTATATGCATTCCAGAGGTCTTAAAATAGGAATCTATCAGAACTATGGTATGCGGACGTGTATGGGATATCCCGGTCTCATTGGATTCTCTGAATTGGACGCAAAGACATTTGCCGAATGGGAAGTGGACATGGTCAAACTCGATGCCTGTTTTACACCCGTCCACGCTCTGGACAAAGGCTATCAGGAGTTTGGCCAATACCTGAACGGAACGGGACGGCCTATGGTTTACTCATGCAGTTGGCCCTACTATCAGTTACACACTTCAAATCTGGTCCCCGACTGGAATCTAATCGCTGAGAACTGCAATATTTGGCGCACATATCATGACATTCACACCAATTGGAACGACATTTTGGCCACAATTGACTTCGTTGGTGACAACCAGGAAATATTCAATAGGAATGTAGGATCCGGTCGTTTCAACGATCCCGATATGGTATGTATTCCTCTCATTATTTTTATCAAAAAAAGAAGTTTATATTTCTTCACTCAATTTGCGAATCAATTAAAGGGTAAAACAATTAAAGACATTAAAAGACATTATAAAGCAATGAATGAAAAATAAGACAAAATATGAGATCAAATAATGAGAACTCGTTTTTGATTAGAGAAAACATTTTGAGAATTCAATTAAAGTGTACTTAACTGTGAATCTCCATATCTTTCACACGATTTCAGTCCAATTATTTTCAACAAAATTAATTAAAATTCAGTAAATATTTCATTAAATCTATTTGTTTGCTGACATTTCTCTCATTTGTTGACAATCTTTCCTTATTTTTTATCTTTATTTTAAGCAATGAATAAATATTTGATTATTTTCTTTGAAGTTAAGGAAGGATTGAATTAAATGTGAAATTAATTACATTTTAATTGAATTATTCGCTAAAAAGTTAATTACTTATTATAATTCTTACTCTTTATTCTCATGTCTTTTGAAATTCAATTATCAGTTTTTTAGATAATTTTTAACTTCTTTTTAGCTCTTAATTGGAAACAGTGGTCTGACTGTAGACCAGTCGAAGGTTCAAATGGCCATTTGGGCGATAATTGCCGCTCCGCTCTTCATGTCTAATGATTTGAGATCAATAGAAACTGAATTCAAAGATATTTTGCTCAATAAAGAGGTGATAGATGTAAATCAGGACAGATTAGCGCAGCCGGGTTTCAGAGTATTCCACAATAACACGATTGACATTTGGGTTCGACCAATACTTCCCCAAATAAAACAAAGACATCAAAGCATTACCTCATTTGCGGTGGCGTTTGTCAACCGTCGAACTGATGGTCCCATAAGAATAAGAGTCAAACTCAAGGAATTGGGTTTAACCCAAAACTACTCATTTAGAGATCTTTTTGACAAAAAGGATGTGTTCCACACATTCCAACAAAATGATAGATTCGAAGTGTCGGTGCCCTCCACTGGCGTTAAATTATTCAAAGCAACACTCGTTTAGAAAAAGTAACTCTTTTTGAATGCAATTAAACTTTTTTGTGATTTGAATCTCATTTTGATTCTCATTTCCAGACTTTTGTTCTGTTTTTATATTTTAATTAATTTTTTTTCTCGAAATTTGTTTTACTTTTAATACAAAAATCAAATGAAATAAAAGAAACGAAAAAACAATTGAATTTTGATTTAAATAATTAAAGAATTGGTTCAATGGATTCACTAAATTGAGTCTTTAAATAGATGATCCCTTTAACCATTTGAACTGCAATCGACGAGAACTTTGGTCTTTTCCTCTCCTTTTATGCACTGAAAAACATTTTAATATTAATTTGAATCAAAAGTTATAATAAGTAGTTAACTGACTCCGAGGTTAATGAAGAATGACTGCGATCGACAATAAGTGAATTTGTTGTCCTCATGGAACAGATGGAATTCAGGATAAATGGCCACAAGTTTTTTGCTGTCATTGATATTGCTGAGAATCCCTTCGTATTTTTCAAGCTTAGGAAGACTCGAATCCTTTCTCATTTCATGTCCTATGGCGTACTCGAGGCGATAGGTCTGATCCACTCCATTGCCATCTTTGTCGAAACTATAGCAGCGATAGTCTCTAAAATAATTGTCCTTATCTTTCCTCTGATGGACAAAACAGACGTAATGTCCGATGAATTCAAAGGAGAAGTTTGGTTCGAATCCTTTGGGAAAATCGATTCGTGAAGTGTTCACTACTTTTCGTGTGTAGTCATTGGATATAATAAGTTTTGCCTCATTGTAGTCATAATCTACGGGCTCCCAATCGATCTCATAATTGCTATCTTTTTTCTAAATTAAAATCAATTCTTATTTAAAACAAATGTTTAAACAATTCATTGAATTCTTTACTCTCAAGAGTCCGGTCAGACGTTTGCAAACCTCTGTAATGCCATCGATTCCGCAAAAGCCGGTCTCGAATGCAGTGATGTATTTGTTACTAAAAAATTTGTCAATTTTGACGCTCTTTTTGGCCAATTCGAGTTCAAGAGATTTGCTTGTATCTCCTTCTGGCCATTTACCCTCCAAAAGCCAATAGTCTTGTCCAATGAATAGGAATCGATCGACCATTATATTGAATAACGAGTAATCGATTGAATACTTATTTTCGTGAAATTTAGTGCAAAAGTCTTTCTCTTGAGTGACAACTAATCGACTGAACGCTGACACTAAAACCCCAAAAAGAATATCTTTTGAAAGCATTTTGTATTTGAAATGAATCTAAAATTTTAAACTAATTTTCAAGTATTGGAACAATTGATTCAATAGTCTCACGAGTGCTCTCTATTATCAATAAATTCCTAATTATATTGATTTTATTTTCTCCAAATTAATAGCAAATATCGAATTGCATTTAAGAAAAAAAGTATCATTATTAACAATTTATACATTGTATCAGTTATATCAAACTCATCTTACAGTTTAGAATCATTTTAGAATCAGTACTATATTCGTGAAATAACGCCATCTCTCGCATAAAAGTGTCAAAAAATGTGAACAATTTTTTTGTAAACAGAAGTCAATGAATGAATGGAATCATCTCTGGATTCAAAGTTCAAAAAATAATTTCGTATTTCTAATTGATATCCAAAGTATTCTTCACCGGTAAATGGCTTTAAGAAATTGCCTGTCGATTGCGTACAGAAACTCTTTGAGGCGGTCACTGGTTGGGCCCACGAATGGCGTATTTATACGAAATCTAAGCGAAACGGCTGAAGACATGAAATCAAAGATTGACGAAATGGTGACCAAAAATAAAGTGGTTGTCTTCATGAAAGGAGATCCGGAACAACCCCGCTGTGGCTTTAGTAACGCTGTGGTACAGGTAATGCGAATGCATGGCATTCCCTACAAAGCATACGATGTCCTCTCCTCCGAAGAGCTCCGAAAAGGCATTAAAGACTACACGAATTGGCCGACAATACCTCAAGTCTTCATTAATGGAGAGTTTGTCGGCGGATGTGATATCGTTCTCGAGAAACACCAAAACGGAGAACTGATCCAAGACTTGGATAAGATTGGAATCAAGTCATCACTTCTCGAGGAAGAGCTCTCCAAAGAAAAGTAACCACACATTGGTTTCAACCAATAATTTAGAGCCAAAAATGTTTGCAATTATTCTCTAAATTAGAGACTATTTTGTGATTAAAATTAATTTAAGACTATTTTTAGACAAAAATAAAAGTCTTTATAATTAGAGAAAAGAATTAAAACTTATTTTAAAACTATTTTATTAAAACAAAACTAATCTAAAGACTGAATTCATCACAATTTAATCCATAGACTCTTCTAATTGACATTATTTTGTTTGTCGACAATATTTAGTAATAAAATTGTAATAAAAGCTAAAAATGAATCCATTTTTCAAAACAATTGTATTTTATTGAATAAAATGTTAAAAATATTCGTTTTATTAAACAAATAGATATTATTTAAAGAAATGGTTTTTTAATTTGAATAAAACAGTCTTCAACTGAAGACTCTTCGCTTCCTCGTCAGCCACAATAGAAATTCTTAAAAAATTGTTTGACACCACTCTTAGGAGAGGAACAAACTCTTTGATCATATCTTTCATATAATTTCAAATATTTTGTTTCGGTTTTTAACACAAGAAAAACAAAAATAATTATAAAATGAATACAATTTTATAACAATTTTATTATCCAAATGAGTGACTCTTTCGGCAAAACGAGTAGTTCTTCGTCTAAATGTTTATTATTATCGAACCCAAAGTCACGCTTTCATTCATTTATCAGAAGAATTGCTTTTTATTCTGTTCTCTCACTTTGTATTATAATTATTATGATTTCAATCAAATAATTATTTAATTCAAACTTTTTTTTGATTCAATGCTTAAACCCTTTCATTAATTCGAGATTTTCTTCACTCGAATAACAGGAGTATTAAAGAAATGAATAAAAATTGTTTTATTCTTATTTCGAATTCAGTATTGATTTAAAGGGAATATAATTATTTGGATTTTTTATCAAATCAGAGGAAATCTCTGAGAATTTCTTTCTCTTTGACTTCAATTGTATTGTAATTTAGATTTTTATGTCAAAAGCGTTATTCAATTAGACTTTGATTCTAAAAACTTTGTATACAATATCTTCGATAAATTCACTCAAACCTAAAGCTCAGACCTAAAGGTATGAATTAAATTCGTTAAAAAATCAGTCCATTGTTTGTTAAAATCCTTGATATTTAACAAAGAATTCATGCATTGATTTTAATATAAAATTGAATTTCAATGAAATCTCGATTCAAATCTGTTATTCATTTATCTATTTATTAATTTTGAAAATCAGTTTTTAAATGTTTAATCGCTTTTTCAAATGAATGGGTCAGACCTCAAGAGGTCATGACTTTTGCTGAAAACTGTTTCTCTTAGAATCTAATTTGATTTTAATTAAGCGAATATATCTTAATTATGTAATTATATCCCAATTATAACCATTTTATTCATAATTTAAGAGATTTTACATCAGATCTCGAAAAATAAATTTCAATTTTTATTTTAAAACTTTTCCCTCGAATATAATTCTAAAATAATATTTATCTTCTGTGTGATATGGTCAAGGTCTTTCTTCTCACATTCCAAACCTATAATCCAAGGTTCGCATAAGCTTTTGTTCCCAACTAACAGCTCATGTAATTATTATTATTATTGATTTGTGAAAGATTTGATTGCTCTCAATGTCTTTCTGGTAGACAGGCATCCAATTACTGACTCTAGACTTAAAATTATTTATTTTTAGCATACAATTGAAAA
>JAQIXD010000710.1:0-22005 GCA_034699985.1 Minunthozetes semirufus | reverse complement strand
TGATATGAATGAATGCAAATCAGACAACACTTTGTAGTAAACGCTTATATTATCACAACAAATGTCTGCGAATGGATTGGTATCGGATCCAATGATAGTGCTTGGAATGAGTCTTGTAGACTTGAGTATTTTGTGAGACATTCCAACCAGGCTTTGAGCTAATGGTTTACTGTTTTCAATATACCTTCCCCTCCACGCGAGAATCCTCATAAAGTATCGCATATAATTTTTTTTCCGGTATTCATTGGCCTGATTTATAAGTTGAAGTACTGGCGCTTTCAAGGGTTGTAGTGGAGGTAATGGTGCACTTCTCCGTATAACATCCAGTATAGCTGTCGAACAGAATAAATACATTTCCGGAATCTTCGTTCTATTCTTCATATAGAGCTGACTGTGATTAACCAAAAGAAGCCGATATATCGGATTGAAGTGAAAGAAGGCGTTGAAATTACACCATTCACTACACACACAGACTTTTTCTTCATATTCATGGTTGAAGTATTGAGAGATCTGTAAATCGCAGTATTGGACTCCTTTGCTCAATATTTGTGGTATTTCTGATTCTCTATAATTAGATTCCGTTTCTATGATTTCAGTTCTTATTCTCTGAAATATTTGTTCAAGACTTCTTCCAGTCGACCAAAAAGCCATCTCTGATTTGGGATCGACTCTCTTCCGAATATAACTGATCTTTCGTTTAGCTGCTGAAGATTTGTGAAGTCTACCCATCATACCAAGCTGAAGTCTACTGTAGGCCATTTCATGGTTATATGCGTACATCCGATAGTAAATTGCACTCATTATTGTGTATAAATGAAAGACTGAGGCGTATTCATATTGTGGGTCACATCCCTCTATTTGAATCTCAATTTTGATGAGAACTTCAATACCTCTTCCGAAGTGAAACCAATCTTCATATCCTTCTGCAGATATCTCTCTGAAGTTAATTGAGAAGTCATTGATTGGACTATAGGGGAACACTTGGATCCAATCAGTGGCATGAAGTTTACAACTAAGCACTCTATTACTTCTCTTGCATTCAATGAACTGATCGAATCTCATTTGCATTCCTAACATATAATTCTGTTCTTCAGTATTCAAATGAATTAATCCCTGACCAGTGGGAACGACCTCTACTTCGGATACCACAGACACTTCAACTCTAAAACTATTAGCTTTTGGCAAACCATCCGGATTATGAAGACCTCTCGCTTTTATAATTCCAAACCTAGTATTCATCCTCATATATTGCATTTCTTTCTTGACTTCTTCGACATAATTGACATTTTCATCATTGATATTAATGCCATACAAACTCTTCATTTCATTCTTGTATTGGACAAACTTTCTCTGATAAAGTTCTGGAGAAAACCGTTCATAACCTGCAAATGCGACCACAAATACACTGATTGCTCTTCGATAAGCATTTTGACGATCAAAATTCTGTGCAATAAGATCTTCAAAAGTCAGGTTTTGATACCGAGGTTTTGCTACTGTTTGAGCCATTCTTTTAGATCACTTCAACCAATTGACTGATATTTTGTTAGACTTTTAAACAATTGAATTAAATATCAAATGAAAATTATTTTTATGAATTTTCGCGCAAATAATAATTGCATTGAAATGAAATGAAAAACTATTAATAAATTTATTTCCACTTATTTTATGATACAAAAGATCTTAAAATTCTTTTGTTTGGACACAGAATTTACAGAATTTGATCCAATATATTCAAATGTTTATTTAGATTATCAAGCAGAAAATGTTTGAAATAAACTTTTTTTATTTTAGAAATTTAAATCAAATATATTGTTTCGGATTATCTCAATGCAAAAGGTCTGCTTCATTCAAATCGATATTCAACAGTTCAGCAGTCATTTGATCTGTTTCGTGGAAAAACTGTTGAAGAACTGTCTGCCAAATGTCTTCTAAGAAAGGTTTTGCCTTTCGAATGGCATTGTGGTCACTAAGATAGTCTTCATATGCCTGAACACACATAATGAATACTTCCTGATGATTGGTCTGCGGGTTTTTAGTTGTGAGTAGTGTTCGACAGGCTTTGCGGGCTTTCACACAATCTTTTCGGAAATCATTGATGAATGCAACCATAAAGGAGGTACCGGAGGCCAAATGCAAAGGAAGGAAATAGTCTTTGTTTTGATGTTCATAAGGATCGCAATACATTTTATCCAATTCTTGCTGCCATTCAATCAGCAATTTCTTGTAAAACTGTCTGTAAATGTCTTTAATGAGTTTTCGGGTTTGAGAAAATGTATTCTCTATTCTATTATTTTGGTGCTCAAAGATATTGAAGTGGGGTTTTAGTTGGTTCAACCTTTTAAATGTTTGTCTCATTGTTTTGAAGAGTGGAACCCATCCTGGTTTGGTTAGTGTGAAACTGCAGTCTTCTTCGACCAGATTTTCCAGTTGTAAATCATGCAATCCATTCATAAACTGACTGATATTGACTAAAATCATCGAACAGAGGGCTCGGATTAAATAGTAGACCAAATCATCCATAACTTCACGTCTATATTCATATTCTTGAATATCGAGGATTGCATTCAATATATAAAAAGAGTTTATTTTACGGGATCTGTTGCTGAGAAACTCAAGATTTCCCACAAACACCTCTAAAATTGTTTGAAATCTTTGTCGATTGTCTCCATTATTCCTCCACCAGAAGTATAGTCTTCTGTATTCATAGAGAGCGGAATCAATGCATTCATCATAAGTAGAGAACATCCCTAAATTAAACTCATGCTCAGGCTGTCCCCAAAAGACATCATAAAAGTCCTCGATATTCATTTGGATATTGTTTGGGATATCGAAGAGGATTTGATTGTAAAGACTTCTTAAACTGTTTTCAATGGTTTCAAAGTCCCAAATATAGTCGTATTGTTGACAGACTTGTGATCCGAAACCTATCGAAAGTTTGTTGTATTTTATGAAAGAAGTGATGAAATACTTTTGAAAACCGAAATTCATTGAATACAACTTCAGAGTATATAATGCGGTATATCTTTGCATTAATATCTGTATTTCTTCCAAATTATCTGATGGTAATGATTGGAAGTGGAAATTAAATTTCACAGAGCTTTCAAACATCTCTTGGTCTAACCCTTGGCAGAGGTTGAACATGTCCTGCAATGCTACAAAAGTTCGCGCTATCGGTAACTTTGGATCCACTTTATGAATGAATTTATAGACCGTTACAAATGCTTCGACCGATGGCTCCAAAATTACTCTAATATTTAGTGGATTTTTTGGTTCACCAAACCTGTAGACACTATCTCTGCAATTCTTTACATATTTGTGATCATCAGTGTCTCCGAAGAATACATTTGAATATTCATAGTCTTCAGTGAACAGGAAGTCATATACAGTACTCCATTTTGATATTTTTGTCAAATAACCGGTGATTATATAAATTCCATATTCTTTCCGACTCTTTCTGTCCAATTCTAAAAACCATTTGTGGATATTTAGTTCGTCCACAAAAGTCCTGAGCATCGATATGAATGAATGCAAATCAGACAACACTTTGAAGTAATCGATAATATTATCGCAACAAATGTCTGCGAAGGGATCGGTAGCCGATTGAATGATTGTCGATGGGATGAGTCTATTTGTCATAAGTATTTTGTGAGTCATTCCAATCAGATTTTCATACAATGGTTTACTGTCTTCGTCATACAATTTCCTCCAACCGATGTCTGTCATAAAGTATCGCATATAATTTATTTCCCTGAGTTTATTGGCCTGACTTATAAGCTGAAGTACTGGTACTTTGAACGGGACGTATCCAGGAGGGGTCATTCGCTGTATATAATCTAACATAGATGTCGAACAGAATAGAAACATTTCCGGAACCTTTGTTCTGTTGTTCAGATAAAGCTGACTGTGATTAACCAAAAGACATCGATATATTGGATTGAAGTGGAAGAATGCGTTGAAATTACACCATTCACTGCACAGACACACTGTGTCTTCATAATCATGCAGAAACAACTGAGAGATCTGTAAATCGCAGTATTGGACTCTCAATATTTGTCGTATTTCTGATTCTCTATAATAAGATTCCGTTTCTATTATTTTAGTACTTATTCTCTGCAATATTTGTTGAGAAGTTGTTGCAGTCGACCAAAAAGCCATCTCTGAGTTGGGATCGACTCTCTTCCGAATATAACTGATCTTTGATTTATGTGCAGAATATTTGTGGAGTCTATCGATTGTAGTCATCTGTTCGTCATATACTCTAATCCGATCGAAAAGTACACCAAATATTGTGTGGAAATGAAATATTGAATCATATTCCGAGTGATTCTGTACTTGAATTTCAATTTTGATAAGAATTTGAATACCTCTCCCGAAGTCAAACCAGTCCTCAAATCCTTCGGCAGATATCTCACTGAAGGTAATGGAGAAGTCTTTGAGTTGCAGCCAATCATCGCTATAGGGCACGACTTTCAGGTTGGAAAAATCCAGCCAATCATCGCAAACTAGTTTACAACTAATGGATCTGTTGTTTGTTCGGCAATCAATCAGCTGATCGTAACTCATTCGTATTCCAAACAAAGAACTCTGTTCTTCAGAACCCATATTTAAGAAATCCTCACCCATTTCGGAGGTTGCGACAAACGCACGAACTCTAATATTCTGAGCTTTTGGCACTCCATCATAATCACACAGACCTTTCGCTCTTTTTATCCCTACGGCTGCGAACAATCCCTCATTTTTCAATTGATTTCGAGCCATTTGAAAATAATTTATTTGACTGTCATCCGTATTAATGGAATATAATGTCTTCATTGCATTCTTGTATTCCTCAAACTTTATCAGATAAAGTTCTGGACACAACTGATCATAACCTGCGAACGAGATGATAAATACTTTGATTGCTCTCCAATAGGCATCTCCCCAATTGAAATTCGGTTCAATAAGATCTGCAAATTTCAAATGCTTATAGTCATCGCTGGCCACCGTCTGAGACATACTTCTGGATCACTTCAACCAATTTAAAGATATTTTTGATAAACTTTGAAAACAATTGAATTAAATATAAAATGAGAATATTTTTATGTATTTTCGCGCAAATAATAATTGCATTGAAATGAAATGAAATGAAATGAAAAAATATTAATAAATTTATTTCCACTCATTATATGATACAAAAGATCTTAAAATTCTATTGTTTGGACACAGAATTTACTAAATTTGATCCAATATATTGTCAAAATAGATTCAAATATTATTTTAAATTATGAGACAAAAAAATGTTTGAAATAAATTTTTATTAGTTCTTTTGAAACTTTGATAAAATATATTGTTTAGGATCATTTCAATGCAAAAGGTCTGCCTCATTCAAATCGATATTCAACAGTTCTGCATCCATTTGATCAGTTACTTGGAAAAACTGTTGAAGAACTGTCTGCCAAATATCTTCTAAGAAAGGTTTTGCCTCTCGAATGGCATTGTGGTCACTAAGATAGTCATTATATGCCTGAACACACATAATGAAAACTTCCTGATGATGGGTCTGCGGGTTTTTAGTTGTGAGTAGTGTTCGACAGGCTTTGCGGGCTTTCACACAATCTTTACGGAATTCATTGATGAATGCAACCATAAAGGAGGTACCGGAGGCCAAATGCAAAGGAAGGAAATAGTCTTTGTCTTGATGTTCATAAGGATCGGAATACATTTTATTCAATTCTTGCTGCCATTCAATCAGCAATTTCTTGTAAAACTGTCTGTAAATGTCTTTAATGAGTTTTCGGGTTTGAGAAAATGTATTCTCTATTCTGTTATTTTGGTGTTCAAAGGCAACGAAATTGGGTTTTAGTTTTTTCAACTTTTCTAATGTTTGTCTCATTGTTTTGAAGAGTGGAACCCATCCTGGTTTGGTTAGTATGAAACTGCAGTGTTCTTTGAACTGATCTTCCAGTTTCAGCAATTCATCCATCAATTCATTCATAAACCCATAGATTGTGACTAAAATCATCGAACAGAGAGCTCGGAGTAAATAGTAGACCAAATCATCCATAACTTCATTTCTATACTCGTATTCTTCAATATCAAGGATTGCGTCGTATATATAAAAATCTCTTATATCATCGGATCTGTTGATGAGGAAGTCCTGATTATCCTCAAACACCTCTAAAATTCTTTGAAATCTTTGTCGATTGTCTCCATCATTCCTCCACCAGAAGTATAATCTTTGGTATTGAAATACTCCGGATCCAATGCAATCTTCATAAGTAGCGAACCAGCCTGCATCAACCTCGTGCTGAGACTGTCCCCAAAAGTATTGATAAAAGTCATGGATAGTTATTCCGATATTGTTTTGGATATCGAATAAGTTCTCATTGTAAGGGCCTCTGAGTGTGGTCTCAATGTTTTCAAAGTCCCAAATTGAGGCGAATTCTTGAGAGACTTGTCGACTGAAATCTGGAAAAAGTTTGTTGTATTTTAGGAAAGAAGTGATGAAATACTTTTGAAAACCGAAATTCATTGAATACAACTTCAAAGTATATAATGCGGTATATCTTTGCATTAATATCTGGGTTTCTTCCAAATTATCAGATGGTAACGACTGCACGTGGAAATTGAAACTTCCATTCATAGAACTATTGGACATCTGACTGTCTATTTCTCTGCAGAGAGTGTAAATGTCCTGCAATGCTTTAGAACTTCGCCCGATCGGTAACTTTGGATCCACTTTATGAATGAATTTATAGACCGATACAAATGCGTCGACCGATGGCTCCAAAATTACTCTAATATTGAGTGGATTTTTTGGTTCACCAAACCTGTAGACACTATCTCTGCAATTCTTTACATATTTGTGATCATCAGTGAATCCAAAGAATACATTTGAATATTCATAGTCTTCAGTGAACAGGAAGTCAAAGAGAGTTCTCGTTTTCGAGAATTTTCCCAAATAACCGGCAATTATATAAACGCTATATTCTAAGCGACTCTTTCTGTCCAATTCTCTAAACCAGGAACTCATTTCTTTAGTATTCACAAACTGCGAGAGCATTGATATAAACGAATGTAAATCAGACAACACTTTGAAATAATCGATAATATTATCACAACAAATGTCTGCGAAGGGATCGATAGACGATTGAATGATTGTCGATGCGATCAGTATATTTGTCATAAGTATTTTGTGAGACATTCCAATCAGAACAGAATATAATGGTCTACTGTTTTCGAAATAAAATTGGGCCCAATATTGATCTCTCATACAGTATCGCATATAATTTATTTCCCGGTATTTATTGGCCTGATTTATGAGTTGAAGTACTGGTGTTTGGGCGAATGGCACTCCTGGTTGTGTCGTTTGTTGTATGTAATGAAGTATAGCTGTCGAACAAAACAAATACATTTCCGGAATCTTTGTTCTATTGATCAGATAGTGCTGACTGTGACTAACCAAAAGAAACCGATAGATTGGATTGAAGTGGAAGAAGGCGTTGAAATTACACCACTCACTGCACAGACAGACCTTTTCTTCATAATCATGTGGAAAGTAGTGAGAAATCTGTAAATCACAGTATTGGGCTCTACTCAATAATTGGGATATTTGTGATCCTTTATAAGTTGATTCCGTTTCAATGATTTCAGTTCTTATTCTCTGCAATATTTGTTCAAAACTTCTTCCAGTCGACCAAAAAGCCATCTCTGAGTTGGGATCGACTCTCTTTCGAATATAACTGATCTTTGGTTTAGTTGCTGAAGATTTGTGGAGTCTATCGATTGTACTCTTCTGTTGGTTATATTCTGTAATCCGATTGAGAAGTACACCAAATATTGTGTGCAAATGAAATGCTGAATCATATCCCGAGTGATTCTCCATTTGAATCTCAATTTTGATTAGAAGTTGAATACCTCTTCCGAAGTCAAACCAATCTTCAAATCCTTCGGCAGATATCTCAGTGAAGGTAATGGAGAAGTCATTGAGTTGCAGCCAATCATCGCTATAGGGCACGACTTTCAGACCGGAAAAATCCAGCCAATCATCGCAAACTAGTTTACAACTAATGGATCTGTTGTTTAATCTGCATTCAATGAGCTGATCGAAGCTCAACTTTAAGGAAACGACATAAACTTGTTCCTCAGAATTCATATTTAAGAAATTCTGACCCATTAGTGTGGTTTCGACAAACGTATCGACTCTAATAATCTGGGCTTTTGGCACTCCATCATAATCACACAGACCTTTCGCTCTTTTAATTCCTATGGATGCGGCCAATCCCTCGGCTTTCAATTGTTTTGTAGCCTCTCCCAAATAATCGTATTGACTGTCATCAAAAGTAATGGCATACAATCTCTTCATTGCATTCTTGTATTCCTCAAACTTTCTCTGATAAAGTTCTGGACACAACTGATCATAACCCGCAAACGAGAGCACAAATACATGGATTGTTCTCCAATAGGCTGCTCCCCCATCAAAATTTGTGTCAATAAGATTTCCAAATATCAAATTCTTGTAGTCATTTAGGGCCACCGTCTGAGTCATACTTCTGGATCACTTAACCAATTGACAGATAGTTTTTGATACTTTTGATAACTTCAAGAAAATAACGATTTTATTGAATTTTTCAAATAATTTTCACAAAAAATGTTTTAATAAAAAATAATAAAATTTTATTAAATGTTAAAAACGTTTTCATTTATCAAATAATTTGTGAATAAAATCAAAAATCTAATAAAATATACGAAATATAATCAAAAGAAAGGCAATCAATGAGAATGTGTGGGTATTGACTGTACTTTTATTATCCTCTACCGGAATGTGATCTCTTTCTGTTGTAACTTTGTTTGCAGGATCTGCTGTAATAAAGCACTCCTCAAACAAATCGATTAAATCTTCCGTTGATTTGCACTGAAATTCACAGAAAAAGAGTTTAAACTATTTATCAATTCTTTGAACTGTTTTCATACTTCGGCCGAAGAGTAGGTATTAAAGTATCTGTCAATTAGTGGAATAAAACAGTATTTTGGTCGACCCTCAATGTTGAACAGCAATAGATGACCACTTTTGCCTGTTTTGAGTTTGCTCTCCAAGTGAATCACGTCATCAATTTGGGCAAATAGGTAGTCATCCATTTCTTTGACAAAAGACAGTTCATCGCAAGAAACTGTGGAACAGTCCTGGAATCGTATGTCATCCTTTTCTAAGGGCTGATAAACAAAGAACTTGTTTTTGTTCAATTTGTCGAACACATGGAAAACGGCGCCTTTTAATGTCTCGAAATCTTGGAATGTCATTGACTTAAATATCACTGAATTCGGAAAGAATTGAGTGGTTTTGTCGGTATATGTCTTGTTTGGCATCTCATCGAAGACACACTCATTTATAATTCCGGAATCATTTTCCTATCAATAGATCAATAAATTAAGCGATTCTTAAATCTTTACAAGAATTTAACCCCAGTTTTGAGGGTACAGTCAAACACATTTCCTCCCATATCAATGGTGGCCGACTCCAAAGATCTCTGCTCTAAATGAAAGCCATATCTATGAATAATATTCTTGTTATCCGACTCTTTGACTGAATTTTCAATCATTTTTAGTGATATCGAATCGTCTGAGTAATCGATTTGGAACTTCCATTCAGAACCGGCTCTGTTATACATATTGAGACTTCCCGTTCCATTGCCTTTAAGCTGGAAGTGATGATACATTCCTAGTCCTTTATAATTACCATTAGGTTTGATGAGATAACACCAATCCTCACATAGAATAGATGTCAAACTCAAAGATATTACAAGAATTGAAATCACTTTCGTATGCATTGAAAAGTTTTCACTAATTTGTGATTCAATTGAAAACGAAATTCAAATAAAAATTTTCTAAACTTTTTGTTGAAATCATTTTTCACGAGATTTACCACAAAATGGATTAAATTCAGTAAATATTATCATTTTATTGATTCAATCAAATACTGAGATCTTCTTCAGTGATGTTCCACACATTGGACACGGAATCGACGGCAAAGAGATTGAATTAATTTGAAAAGAGTTCTAAAAATATTCATTTATTTAATGAGAAAAACAAATAAAATGAGTGAAAAAACAATGAGTTTAAGGAAAGGCAATCAAATTGAATAAATGTATGACTAGTCAACTGGTTTTGACTAAAATCAAGATTAAGAACAAATCTATTAATCAATTAATTAATAAAATATATTTCAATTAATAATTAAATTATAGAAAAAAAGAAAACAATTTTTCACTAAAAGTGTGTAAAACTAGGGGTAAATCACGTCGGACTCTGTGGGGCCTCATTGACGAACCAACAGGCGGTCTCGTTATCTAATAAAGTGTGACAAACGCCACAAACTTTGAACGGACGGCGCTTCGGTCCGCCATAAATCACTTTATTATTGCATTCCGAACAGAATACTCGACCGCAATGACAGCAATGAGACTGAAATACAAACAAATCATAAATTAGTGGTAATTCTTAAGATAAGAACTGTTGACACAGATTGGGAACTCAATTGTGACCCAATTCTGAGCAAAATATTTGAGGAATAATTGAATTACTTTTTCTTTCTTCGAATGAAACGGTTTTTTACAGGAATTACATTCAGTGATGTCGTCCTCGTGTTGCCACCGGACCTCATTGTCTGACTGACGGATTTTCTCCAATTGGATCTGTTTGCGAAGAACGGGAATCAGTAAAAAGAGAGACAACACAACAATTGGTTCATTAATTACTTGCAAAGATTGAGACAATTTAACGAAATCTCTTTGAACGGCTTCACTATTGTCGAGCTCTACCTGAAGGCTCTGCATCTTATTCTTTAAATGCGAGTTTTCGGCCTCGAATTTGACCTAAAATCAGGAGAAAGTGTTTAACAACCAATAGATCCACAAATTAAGAACTGATCCATACCTTAGAAGAGGTGAGATCATTGACCTGTTGTTCTAATTCAGCGATTCTTTGTTGCGTTTGATCTGTGAGTCGACTCAATTTGTCGGTAGTCTGGAGTAACTGCTGTTCCTGTTCTGCAGATCTATGTTTAACATTCATGAGCTCTGTTTGAAGTGAGTCAACAGTCGAGCGCAACATATCGTTGTCTTGAGTGAGGTTTTCCTCAATTGTCTCTTTAGTTTGCTGTTCGCCAATCATCTGGTCTTTGAGGAACAGAATCTCACTTTTGAGCGTTTCTTCATTTCTTTCTTTTGCCACTAATGTAGTGATCAGTTCTTCCCTAAGTTTGAGACAATAGAACTGCATTTCATCGATATCTTGAGGCAAATCAATTGGTTCGCTCTGAAGGACCTGACTTTTGGCTATGAATTTACCCAAAAGTATATTATTATCGTTTTGTATTCGATTTAGTTCTTTGTTTGTCTCTTCCATTTGATTCATTAGATTAGATATGATATCATTGGCTTCTTTGCGTAACTCTGTGTGTCCTCTGTTCAAGACATCCATATTCTTCTGGCTTTCGTCGACTCTAAGACACAGATCTCTGATATCCTTTTCGGCGCGTTTCGCGTCTTCGTTGAACTTTTCCTCTAAGTCTGAGCGGAAGTTTTGCTCTTTCCTGAGCTCTTCCCGAATAGATTTAATAGTCTTTTCATTGTTCTCTATCTGAAGACCTAAAACCACTTCATTGTATTGCATTTCTTGTAACTGTATTTCATAGTTTTTACACATTTCACACGACATCTTCAGTTTTACGCTGACGTCACTTGTCTTTGACTGCAAAACAAATGTCAAATCATCGGTTATTCCAGTTTTAAGATATTAATTGATCCGTTTAAGTGATACCTCATTTAATAATTCCGGTTCTGTCAGTAATTTAGTGTCGTCCGTCTGTTCCTTCAAAGTCAAAGATCGGGATCTTTGAAGTCTACAAAAACGTTATAATTGAAGGATTGGTTTAATTTTGAGATAAAATATTTGTTTCGCTTTTATTATCTTCTGATGACTTACTTTTTGTGGAGGAATTGTGACGGAATATCAGGAGTAGAACCCATTATCGCTTATTTCACTAATTGGTGGCAATTTTGATCGCTATTGTCTTAGTTATCGATCAATTCAATGGACATTTAGATGAGATAATCGCTAATTGTTTTTAATGAATCATTTGATAACAAATTAGATATCAAATGATATGAAATGAAAGACAAATGCAATGAAATTTTGATTGAATTTTGTACTCAAATATTGAGTAAATGTTAACAAAAATGAGAACAATTGCGAAAAACAATGAATCGATCCTTTAGTACAGACTTTGATCTTAAGATTAATTGAATAAAAATCAATTATTTTTCACAATTAGTGACAAAACAAGGAAAACATATGAGTTTTAATGCGATTACTAGTGTTTTGCAAATAATTAAGTCATTCAATAAACACAATATTTATTGAAAGCATTTTAATTAAGTCACACATAGAGGACGTTATAATCGTTTCCAAGTGATTTCAACTCCCTTAAGGCCAGAATATTCTTAAGAATTGACCATGATCATATGCTCATGTCGTGCTCATTCATCTCTGTAAGCACCACTACCTTAATTATAATCTCAATTCCCAGATGAAATGATCCCAAGTTTTCAATATACATCTTTTTTAGAAAGAATCGCATATTATATCATTTGATTTATTTATTGACACAAACTTTACTTCTTTGAGAATTCAATTAACACCTGAAGTATTCGAGAAAAGATTCAGTCATATGATCTATAATTAATCCATTTGTTTCTATCATGCCCAATCCTTGTGACAATAAATCAGTTAATCCCAGATGAAAAAAGTGGTCTACATTTTCAGTTGAGTATTTGCTCAACTGTTTGCTCTGATTGTCGATATTTTTTCTTTGGATCTATTAATAGATTTGGAAAACTTCTAGAAAAGTAGTACATAAAAGACTCTGAAAGCGATGTTAATCTTGTTATTTACAATTTCAGAAAATGATAATCAAAGTCTACCAACGAATCCCTATTCTTAAGGAGTTCTTGAACTGAAACAGAGGACCAGTGCCTCTCATGTCTTCCCTCTTCTCTCAATAGTAACGTTGTATTTGTGAAGAAGCGATGAATCAGTGGTTCACTCATTGGATGACATTTGAGTGCATAACAGAAGTGAATGAAAGCCAATAATAATAAATAAAAACATCGATTGATATGCATTTGTTTTAATTGTTTTTTAATTCAATTATAGTTTAGTTTTATTTAATCGTTATTTTCAGTGAAACTCTTTTTCTTTAATTTATTTCTCTTATGTTTTTGTGATAAAAATAAGACAAAGTTTTCCCTAAAATTATCTTTGATTTTGAGCCCAAATAATAGGTTTTTGTGATAAACAATAAGATGTCATCAAATGTCAATCAATTGTCAAACGATTTGTCAGCTGAAGACTTGACTCAAATTAGTGGTGAGTCGGCGATACAATCGGCCAAACAGTTGTCGGCTTTATATCCACTTCATTGGATTGTTTGGCAAAACTCAGTCAAAGAATTGGAACAAATTCTCAACTCTTCCGAAAAAGTAAGAATTGTTTGTTTTGACCACTCTTTTGGTTCTTCAATCTTATGATTGTCTTGTATTTGGTGTTCAGCACAATATCGAGGCAAAGGACTGCAGAGGGCGGACACCACTGATGCTTGCGGTGACTTTGGGTCACTTCGATTGCGCCCAAATTCTTCTCAAACATAACGCAAACGTCAATATCGAAGACTCCCTCGGATTCAATGGTATTCCGGATCTAATTGAATGACATTATTACAATTGCTTTGATTTAATGGTAGTATTACACGAAGCCGTCAGTAGCTGTGATCCAGAGTTCATCCGTGAAGTTCTTGAGCGGAGGGATTGGCAGAGGTATACGAGTCGTGTCGATGGCATACCTATTCTGCTGAAGAAAATTTGTGATGTATTTAATTATTTGATCCAATTGTCAATTGATTCTAATTTACGCCAATTTTCACATTCGATGATAAGACGCCCGACTTTTACGTCGAAATGAAGTGGGAGTTCACCTCTTGGGGTACGAATCAAATAACATATGCTTTGCCACAGAAGTGATACCAATCTATTATTTTTACAGTTCCTTTGGTCACCAGAATGTGTCCGAGCGATACATACAAGATATATAAGAGTCGGTCCAGTGTTAGGATTGACACCACTTTAGTCGGTTTTGATCAGTCATCCAATTGGCAGAGAGGGAATCGGAGTTACATATTCACGGGCACAGGTATGTCATTATCTCTTCTCTCGAATTTCGCTCATTTATTACCGATTCTTAAGAAAATGGCGCCGTTTTTATGGAAGTGGATCACGACAGGAGACATGTGATCGTCGAAACACTAAAAATATTATCTCCAGAAGCAGAGGACACCATTGAAATGCTTAAGCCATCGGACGAGTTAGTGAACGCCCGGCTCACGAGTCCGACCAGTACTACATTCATAGACACCGATAAAATCAATTTCGAGAGGTTTGTGCCCTCTTTGACAGGAATTCTTCTTATTCTCAGTTTTGAATGTTTTGACTCATTTTAGGAGTAAATCAGGAATTATTGGATTCCGAACCGACAGAACTGAGACCATCAATGGTTACGAATCCAAAGTATTTACCGCTAATAACGTAGAAGTGGTCACAAAGACTAGAACTGAACACTTGTCAGAAGATGACAAAGAACGCCATAAGTCTGCGGCCGCCAACAGATTAGCACCGCTTCAGTCGTTGTTAGGTATGATTGAGATCGAAGAGAACGCTCCGACGCCTCCAACAGAGAACTCAGACATCGCGAGTGACGGCAATCCTCGAAACGCATTCAACATAACTGCTGTTCAATACTTTGATTCCAATTATGATATTAAAGACAAAGATATCGGTCGACCAAAAGAGATGACAACAAAAATACAACGATTTAAAGCAAACCTATGGCTCTGCGAACACTTTCCTCTGTCACTTCAAGAGCAGGTCTTACCAATCGTTGATCTCATGGCCATTAGTAGTTCCCATTTCGCGAAACTCCGCGACTTTATTACTCTTCAGCTTCCGTCGGGTTTTCCCGTAAAAATCGGTTAATAATGAACTCAAATGAAGTGATTTCTTGTCTTAATTTGTGGTTTAATTCAATAGAAATTCCATTATTTCATGTCTTGAATGCGAGGATCACTTTCGGTAACATATTTTCATTGGACGAACCCGTGACTGGAGTTACTCCGATCAGAGACGACAACACCATTGCCTGTGTTGTCGACGAGTCATGTTTCGAAGCGCCGCCCAATTACAAGAAAATAGGTATTGCTTTCGATGACAATGAATGCTATCTTTTTGTGTCAATTTCTTTGAGTTTATCTGAAAGTCTGTTCTCTTTGTTGTTCTTTACTATCGCTCGCCTTAAAGGTATTCATCCATTGGCCAGAATTTGCTCCTCTTTTCGATGAATTGATTAACAATTTGTTTGATTTACTCTTAATATTGATTACACTCTAAAGTGTGTCTCATTTCTTGTAATTTCTGAATCAATTGATTGTTTGTCTAAATTTGTTTTATTTGTTGATACGATAGGAACGGGAGAAATGAGGCAAATGAATATGGATGACGACGACGTTGTCCAGTACGCCATCGAACAGTACCTCATGGAAGAGGGCACTGAAACAGATCAGGTGACCCTTTGGGAAGCGCTCAAAGCCCAACAGCCAGATATGGACCAAGACTTGCAGAGGTCGGCCAAACGCTTTTAAATAACATTCTTTGCCTTATTCTGAGCTCTTTTTGTTGTTTGCATTAAATTTGAAATTATTTTCGATCTTTTGATTCGTTTTTTGTTTCATTTTATTATTAATTGTTTTATGTTTTGATTTCACGCAAACGAGTCATTAGTTTTTCGAGTAATTCATTAAAGAATGCAATTTAATGGTTATTAAGAGCTCTTAAGCACAGGTATAATGAATTTGTGTTTTTGATTGATTCCTCTATTTTTAGGGCAATTCAGGAGAGTTTAGTCGAATATCAAAAGGGATTGAATCCGAGTTCTAACGAATCTCCCGATCAGTCATCAAATGTGAGCTCTTCTGAAGTTATTGAAAACGGGTCTGAAGTGACGGCTGTCCCCAATGGGCGCATATCCTCCCGTCTGACAGAAATCAGTCCAGTAGTTGATAATAACCTCGAATTAGCGCTCAGACTATCACAACAGGAAAGAGAAGAAGAAGAAAAACGCATCAAAGAAGAAGAGGAACTCTTCCAACAGGTCCTCAAACTGTCGATGACTGAGAAGTGATTAACACTTTTTAAGATTTACTTTAGAAATGAGTCTTAATTTAAATTGAATTTAATTTATTTGAATTTTAAATATAAATAATTTACTGATTAATGATTTACTACTTATTCTATAATTAATGGAAATATTTTTATTAATTATTATAACAAATAAATCCATTATTTGTTGAATACAATTGTTTTTCAATCATTTAATTCTCATACCATTCAGTGATTGAGTATTTAATCAAAAGGATTGCCTATTATTTGTCTGTTGAATACAATTAATAGAAGTCTTGTCTCATATTTATTGCAATTATAGGGGATTATTGAGTGAAGAGAATTATCTTTGAAAATGTTTTATAATAATTGCATACAATGAGTCTGCAGTCTATTTATCGCAATATTTTGACTCAATTTCAATCAAATATAAGAGAAATTGGTATCAGTTTTGACTCAAATTAATGCTAAAACTTTCCATTCAGTTGTTATTCATTAGAATTTTCCCATTTTGGAGACAACTTCCTATGAATTCCTGTTAAGTTTGGTCTCTGAGGAGACCATTTCAGTGACTCTGAATATTATTTTAAGATATAAAGTGATATAAGGATTAGCCAATCAATCAAACTGTTTATTTAAATGTTCTATTGATTAAATAAATCAAAAGCAAATCCTGTATAAATGTTTTAATTAAATCACTTATCGATTCTTGTTATCGATTATTCTCTTGAAAAGTAATAACAGGTTATTTTGCTCTCCTATTCTATGCACAGCCTATAAAACTCATTATAAGAATAATTTAATCATTCTAATCATGGTAATATTCCTGTTTTATAGAAAGTAAAGAATATTACATATATTTGCAAATTATTTTATATGAAAAGTTTTTGTTATAAATTGGAGTAAAAAACAATTGAACTCAAAACTGATTGTGTAATCAAATGGTGATGACGTCTGACTCATCTGTTTTTATCCATTTGTTAAAATTGTGCGATAATTGTGATAATCGTTTTATGATTGATTCAAAATAGGAGATACCGGCGAACCTTTAATGGTGTTCAAAGCGGAACACATATTCAAAGCCAAAGTGCAATACAAATGACTTTAAACTCATTCGATGAATGACTGAACGAATTCTTATAACAAAAAAACAGAATAATATTTAAATAATCGGAAAAAAATATTTCGCTATCAATAAGTGTGAGCCCCCGACAACACCAGTTCCTATCTATTAAATGAATTATTGTTTAACAGTATATATAGATATGAAATTCATGTTTCGCTTATTCGTGAAATAGTTTTTATGACAACCGATAGAAATGTTATAAATATTGACTTAAATTGGAGTAAATTCTAGTCATTTGATAGAAAAGTGAATTTATAGCACATTTTGGTCATTCATTTCAAAAGTGTCATAATATTTAACTTTAGTTCAGTTCTGTTACTTTTTTTTATAAACATGTCTTCTATCAATGGTCGAGGTTATGATGTGCTGGATATCGCCAATTGGTTTCATTCTTTGCCACATTTGGGCAGAGATTTGAAACCAATTTCAAACACAACTTTTGACCCAAAGAGTGAACAGTATGTGACTTCTTTGGCTGTTTATGTGGGTCTACCCATCGCTCTGATGGTTCTTATTTTGGTTTTATATTTACTGATGACAGTCATTATGTGTTGCTGTTGTACTGATGGACAAAAACGCCAAAGTAATTACTCATTCTTTCTTTTCTACCAATTTATTCTTGGTTATCAATAGTTTATTTTTCAATATAATTTTTTATGCATCATCATTTATTTTTGTCATTCATCTTAAGGAATAGAATGACCAAATTTAACAAATTCTATGATAAAAACCTCCCCATTCTTTGCCAATATTTCTCATTGAAAAACATTTGAGATGTTTGTGATAGATTAAATTGATTTACTCATGACTTATTACGTTAAGGAAATTGACTTATTCTGAATCACAATTTCCTGAATTCAAAGAACTAATAAAACAATAAATGTTTGCTTAACGTCAGAAACACCTAATCTTTCGATTTTATCTTCTATCACACATACCATATAACCATGCTACTTTATTTGGCTATTTTATTGTTCCCAATGTTGCCTAATAATTATTGCTTAAAATTTTTAATAATGCTAGAAATGAATCATGCTCATCTTAAAGATAAATCAAAGAATTTCTTGGAAATAAAACATTAAAAGGCTTTCAATTAATTTAATCATCAATTTATGATAAAAACAGAAATTCGAATTGAATGCAAAGTATTCATATTCCTCTTCGGTCTGGTTTGTGGCCTTAGTTTTATTTGTGGCCTATACGGCGATTGGCAAATCTATTCTGGCGTTAAATCAATTAAAGGTTCGACACAACACGCCGTCAATTGGGTTAATGACATCAAAGGTAACTCGAGTCGAATCTCACAGGCATTGGCCATCGAAAATACAATCAATGATTTGAGGACTAATATCGAACAACTGAAGGACTCGTTACCTTCGGGTACCACTGCTTTGGATCAATACAAAACACAATGTACTGAAATCGCCAATCATATCGATAGGTCAGAGCTGCAGATAAAGGATGCGAATAAGACTTTAAATGACGTTCATTACGATGATGTCCCACAACATGTCGAGGATTACGGATCGATGTTCTGTATTATCGCTGTTTGCGTTCTTTCTCTTATGGCTATCGTTGGGCTGGTGTTCACGTGTGCCATCTGTTCCCGTTGTGTCTTAGGATGCTTTACAGTGTTAGCTCTGATATCATTCATCCTGAGCTCACTTCTTGTGGGCACATCTTTCGGATTATCTGTGGGCGGATCTGACTTCTGCTTGGATGACAAACATTGGATGAGGTCAGTGATGGATAAGGATGTCAGTGATTATCTCATTGATTGCATTTCAAATAACAAGATAAGCAAATACTTGAATGAGGCACAAAATTATGTTACAAATGCTAACACAGTCTATAATCAATTGAATAACTTGAAAGACTATCTCAACACCAATTGTCAGCAAAATATCTGTCCTCAGACTATCAGAGCCAATATAGAAAGTAATTTGGCTTTACTGAAGACCCAAATGACTCAAATCACAACTTTGGTCAATGATTTCAGGGGTTTAACCGAATGTAAAAATATCAATAAAGACGTGAACGACACTCTCAACAGCATTTGCACAGATATTATGAAAGGAGTGGTAATGATATTCTTCAACACAATCGTCTCATCTGTTTGTTTCATAATAATTGTCTTCAGCGCGACATTCGCTCTGAGATAGACTTCAAGATTCATAACAATAATCATTAAAATGTAATTTATTTCAATTGTTTTATACATTAAATTCAAATATAAATCACTGAACAAACTTTGAGTGACTTTTATGTCTATAAATTCAATCATATCTTCTCTTCTGGTCTTCTAATTCTAAGAACTTCTGCATTGAAATGTTGATAATTAGGAGATTCTGGAACTATTCAAGAATCAAGATTTGGGCGCAAAAGATGGGATTAGAAAAGAAGTCAAAGATTATAATAAAACCGAATGAAGTGATTGAACCAAAGTATAGAAAATTGTGTCCCATTTGTGACGAGAAAACTCACGAAAAATGGATGCGAAGAAAGTTTGGAGACTTTTAAATGAATCAAAAACAGAAGAATTAAAGATAATATCGAAAGAAAACTTTTTATACATTTCTTTGAACCTATTTTTTGTGTAAATTATTTGAAATTTGAGTTCAATTAAATGGTTATAACATTTGTTAACAAAACTTTATTGAAATTATTAAACATTTGTTTCCATTAAAAGACTTTTTTTGTCATTTAATCTGATTTACAAATTGTTTGATTCAATTTCGACAAATTGTGAGTCATTTTCATAGAATTGATGGCTCAGTTCCGGAGCGATTGCGAACACAGAATAACTTGGGATACCTGGTCCCAAGTTTACATTGATAAAAGGATCTTGATTAACTTGAGTCATGACTCTCAAATCATTACCAAACTTAACGACACCCAATCCGTTGAAGTTTCCCAAACAGTCTCTCATATCGTTGTAGATATTCTCAGGGGTATGACCTTTCATCCTTACCCACAAGAAATATTTGTTCAATTTGTCGTTGTTCACTATTTTCCGTTTATTAATGCACTCCTGAAGTTTGGGCTGAAAATTCACCGGATTATTAGTGGAGGAAATATAAACGCTTCTGTCTAAGTCTCTGAACCAGTAGTAGACCCAGGGCATTCCTTCACCAAGGACGCAGTGGTTATCAAAGCCACCTGTGCTTCCGCTATAACTGCCAACAAACCAAAACCTCCAGAAGTACTTCTCAGACAACATATGGTAAACATTTTTGGCAAAACTCTCGTGACTTTCGCCCTGATGTGACTGAGCGTAGTTATGGATCTCCTTTTTCGCTGCGTTATGGAAGAAGTTGTTCTTAATGTCTTTGATTCCATTTTGAGTGATCTTCGATAAGGAACTCGAAATAGACTGGAAGTGCTTAATGTCCCCATTCATAGTCTTTTCCAATTCGGGCGACTTTTGGTATTCCATTCCGAGACAAACGCTGTGGAGGAACATAGCCTGTGCTGTGGAGGTGACCAACATTTTTGACCAGAACTGGAAGTTTGTCATATTGTAGTCGTCTTTCATGACATTCATTAGAGGCAACAACTGTTCGCTCGTTATCTCTCTGTTCACGAAATTAATGAATTCCAACATTTTGTTTGTCTCGCAGTCAGAAATCAGACTCTTTTGGGTTATATTAGTCGGGGTTTCAATGTATCTCTGATAAGAATCTTGCAAAACTGATATCTTTTCAGCATGCTCCTTATAGTAATTGATCTCTGATACGTGAACTATCTTTGCTGACAAGTCATCGATTTTATTACCGATTGCAAACAAATGACTGTCCATTTCCTTGAGCTTCTTCTTGATCTCAGCCAATTCATCAGGTTTGTGAATGAAAATACCCAGTATTCCTGAAATTATTTTAGCAATTGGGCCTAAATAGGGAATAGCACTTCCTAGAGATGAAACCGCGTCGAGAATTGACTGAGTGTCTCGAAGAACGGCAGCTTTTGTTATGGATGTCCCCAATTCAGTGAATTTGTTGATCGCTTCCAAGTGGTCCAATTTATCTGTAGTCGAACTAAAGGACAAATATTAACACAAAAATTGTTTAAAAATCATTTAATTCAATAAAAAGCACTTATTTTTAGTGAACTGTAACAGGGATTCTACTGTTCAGGAATTCCGGGGGTGGAATCGCTTGGCCTGCGAGAGGCAGAGATCTGGAGGCGCACAAACACTACACTTATTATAGTTTACACAGAAAGAAATTACAGGTTTTAGGAGATTTCACGACTTATTTGTGGTTAGAAAAACAGTTTGCAACTGAATATGTAGGGTCTGGGTTCGTTAGCCCACACTACACCCTACTAGGGAAGGGAAAAAAGGGCTTACTAGTTAGTGGTCAATTCAAACATAGCCATTCCGCTATTGGGTCAAAGGACCCGCTGGTCAATTTAGACTCAGCCATTCCGCCACTCAAAGTACAGACAAAAATGGTTGCCCCAGACCGTAAGACCAGTATCAGGCGGGATCAGATGAGAGGAAGATCCGCCTCTGGCCGTAAGACCAGTTTCAGGCAGGATCAGATGGGAGGAAGTTCCGCCACTGGCCGTAAGACCAGTTTCAGGCAGGATCAGATGGGAGGAAGTTCCGCCACTGGCCGTAAGACCAGTTTCAGGCAG
>JAQIXD010000709.1:0-22009 GCA_034699985.1 Minunthozetes semirufus | reverse complement strand
ATGATTGAACTTCGATTTATTGGTATTTGAATGATTGAACTTCGATTTATTGGTATTTGAATGATTGAACTTCGATTTATTGGTATTTGAATGATTGAACTTCGATTTGTTGTCATTTCAGTGAAAGTCAAACTGTAGGGCCTGCAATGTAGGCCATCAAAAGTATGAGTAATTAATTAAGTATTTTGTTATAGATTTCATATCCTTTAAAATGTTATTAATTCTGATTCGTTTATTCTTACAAATCATTATAGAAATTTATATCTAATGATTTTTGGTATTCTATTTCTGACTCTTATTCTGTGCACTTCTAAAATGTAGTTCAATATTCAATAAAGTATTTGACCCTAAGTTTGTGCCCACAAAACAATAAAATGTTTTTCATTTTTTTCAAATTATTATTAATAGACTATAATAAATTTAAAAATAATTAGAACGCTTAAAATAATTAAGCTAAATCATTGAGAATATGTTGAGCTATAGGCAATTATTTAAGTAAATTAAAATAAATGAGTTATAAATTCTTCTCTTTGAATGTTCACAGTATAGCCCACTCTAACGCTGCAATATTATACTCATTGAGTGTATTCTCTTTTTCAGTTATGTTTACTCTGAAATAAACCGGTTTTCTGTCGAAAACATTATTCTGTGCTCTCATTGAGTGCCGAAAAAAGCGTCGCTTTTATTATCGATTTAAAAGTTATTCTCAAATAAAATGATATTTACGTCAAAAAACTTATTAAACTTTAATCAAGTTTTCAGTCATTCATTCATTGAATAAATAAATTACTAAATAATTAACGAACTTTTGGTCACTAATAGCAACACTAAAAACTGATTTTCGCAAACAAGAGAGGGGTCGCTAACGGGTACCCAACAAACCTCCAAATTCCTATAGAATAATGCCTAATATACCCCTTCAATGACCCATCCCTTGGCTATTCCCTCAGCAAAAGTTCATTTAAAGCGAAGAATATTTATATCGCAATCAAAAGCCATCTCTTAATTGAATTGAAATCAGAGACCAATTAATTGTTTGTCAAACGGACCGAAAAAATGCTTTTGTTTTGCGATTTTTATCTCAAAATAAAAGCGAAAATAAAGTGATTTCCATATATTCTGAGCCATAGATACCAAACTCATAGTTTCAGTGCCCGACTATCAGTCGTATAGTTCACTACCAGAGCTTCAGCCCTGTCCTCAGAGTATCTATTTTTGATGGTTCATAGTTTGATAGATAGGATCTCAAGAATATTCTGCTTATTCTTTGTCTTATTTTGGTTTCAGTTCTGAAGAGTTTTAAACAATATTTTGCTTTGAATTCAATTTTTAATCCAATATTTGTGTGAAAAATCCATTGAAGTCATGACTAACCCTATTTGGACGGTCGGCGCCGACAACAACACCCTTAAACCGGGCAATAAAAATGCAAACTTCGATCCCGAGACCTATTCTACCACTTCTGACGACATGATTGACGGCAATAATATGTGGAACCGCTTCCAAAAGACATTCGGAGGTTTGGAAACACAAATGAGTTGCCTTTGAATTGAATTCTGTGTTAATGTTTGTCCGAAACCTTATCCCCGAACAGTCTTTTGGCTGACAAAACAGATACTCCCGAAAGACGCCGACAGAGGAAGTATTATTAAGACGACTCTTCGGGAACTCCTCATATATATGGCATTCCTTACGACTATAACATACAGTAAGTATAATCTTGGTCTTCCATCTAGTTCTAGGTCTCACCATTTTATCGAAAAATCAGCTTTAATTTGATCATTTAATTATCATTTTGCACCTCTTAGTTACCTTTTCAATGATGAATCCAACGATGTATTACCAGACAAAGATTATGAGTGACCTATTCCTGGACAACGCTGACAGCAGTGGAGTCTCATTTAGGACGGCCACCCAAATGGATCACTTCTGGAAGGTATGCCTTTTCACAGATTAGGAGTCAATTGAAAAAGTTTTTAATAGTTTTTACTAATTTTTGCCAAATTTGGGAACAGTTTCTTGAGGGCCCCCTTTTGAACGGCCTGTATTGGGAGCGTTGGTATAACAATGAGTCGATTGCGACCAAGAATTCAGTTCTTTATGAAAACTATTTGTTGGGTTCGCCCAGAATGAGACAATTGAGGGTTAAGAACGACTCGTGCGAAGTCCATAAGGACTTCCAGCGGGCGATCTTCACTTGTTATAACTTTTACGCCGAGCCCTATGAGGAAAGGGATGTCTCGAACGCGAAAAATGACTCAGGATTTCAATGGCAAGAGATTAAGTCATTCGCTAAGAACGATGTTTGGGGTAAAGCACAGCATAAATGCCATTATTTTGATCCCTTTCCTATAGAATCACTTTTTTCAGGTATTATTTCGACGTATTCAGGAGAGGGCGGGTATATCGTTGACCTGACCCTCAATAAGACGGTGGCGGCCGAGAAGATCAAAGACCTGAAGAAGAACTTATGGATAGACAGAGGAACGAGAGTTATATTCATCGACTTTACCACTTATAACCCGAATATCAATTTATATGTGGTCACGAAACTGATCGCCGAATTCCCGGCCACCGGAGGTCTGATCACTTCGTGGCAGTTCAGGACTCTTAACCTTCTGGAGAACTCTTCGGACGCTCCGATCGCTCTCTACCTGTGCTTCACTCTATTCATTATGTTTATCATCTATTATACGATCGAAGAATTGGTCGAAATCAAGACATTGGGTTTTGTCCCGTATTTCCGGATTTCCGGCTGGAATTTCCTCGACATCTTCACTATCTTGATATCAGTTCTGTTGGTATTCTTCCTGTTCTATCGCAAGTATGTCATCAATAAGATCTTCGACGAGGCCTACACCACAGAAACGCCTGACACAGAACCCGGTGCTCTGCAGAACAGCTCATCGATTGCTCTTCAGATCGAGACCTATCAGTTCGATACACTTGGCTTCTGGTCGGCGCAGTTCAGCAATATGTTGGCTGTGCTCTCGTTCGTGGCGTGGGTTAAGCTCTTCAAATACATCAGCTTTAATAAGACTATGTCTCAGCTGAGCTCAACACTCAGTCGAGTAACTATTTTCTCAAAATCTGACCAATTTTTTAAGACTACCTGTCCTTCCAGTGCGCGAAAGACATCGCAGGCTTTGGTGTCATGTTTTTCATCGTATTCTTTGCTTTCGCACAATTGGGTTACCTCTTGTTCGGCACTCAAGTCAAGGATTACAGCAGTTTTGGAAAATCTGTGTAAGGAATAGCCCAAAGCCCGCCCCTTAGGCATTACCCCTAAAGACTAATTAAATTCTGTTTGCAATCAGTTTCACTCTTTTGCGTCTGATTTTGGGTGACTTTGACTTTCAAGCCCTGGAAGCGGCCAATCGGGTGTTGGGCCCCATATTCTTCCTCAGCTATATCTTCTTCGTGTTCTTTGTTCTGATGGTATTCTTGAGTTTTTGAAACAAAATTTACAGAATTTTATAGAATATTATCTTTTATTGTAATAAAGAACATGTTTTTGGCCATAATTAACGACACCTACGCTGAGGTGAAGGCAGAGATCACCGGTGATGACGACTTTGCGGTTATGGACTACTTTAAGAACATTTCCAACCAGTTTCTGACCAAATTGGGAGCTCAGAAGGAACAGATAGAAGGCATACAACAGGCCATCAAAGTATTGATTCGTTTGTATTAAACAAATCAGACATTAATTGAATGGGTTTTTAGGACTCAGGACTGGACGGGACCTCAAAATTGAGTTTCGCGACCGTCAGACAGAAGCTGAAGGAACGGGACTTAAGTGATCAGGAGATCGAAATGCTGTTCTCGAAGTACGACTTGGATCAGAACCGGGAACTCGACGAACAGGAACTCAAAGCTATGTTCGCCGACTTGGAGGGCAAGAAGACCGCCATCGAGAAAGAGATGCAGAGCGAACAGAAACGACCCGAAAGCTCGAGGAGTGTCCACCGATTCGGTGGTAACGGACCCGACCTCTCGAAGCTGACCAAAAGAGTGGACAGAATGGAGTACACTCTGAGTGTTATCTCATCGAAAATCGATTCGGTTTTGGGCGGAAAAGTACTGATGGCGGCGAAGACCGACGAAATCAAGACCAGAGTCGATGAGGAAGACTACTAAAGACGTCACAAAACCTATTGATCTCAAAACGGAATCTCAGAAAAGAAATCCTTATTTTTCAAAACCCATAAAATCAGAGCTAATTATTGACTAATTATTAATTATTTATAGATTTATAAATAGTTTAATAGATTTATATATGAATTGAAAGCAATTAACTGCACTTCAAAAGCAAAATCTGATACAAATCGCGACTAATATTCAAATAATCGATACTTTAATCAAATATTTATGAAAAACACTCATTAAAAGCAAAGCGAGTGATAACCAGAGAAACACCTATTTTTAGATTCAAGGGAAAGGTATGGCCAGAGCACAGGTATAGTCGGCTTTATTCGAGCACAAGTAGGCATAGAATTGACTGTTTATTCACTTTTAAGTCTAAATAAATAGCATTTGAAATGAAATCTAATTTTGATTAAAAGATTTGTTATTATTTTTGAATACATTTCTATTAAAATTCGTTAACTTCTTGTAGTTGATCCGATCGGTGATAATGAACTCTAATAATGATCAAACATTTTAAGTGATTTAGAGGTCGGAGGGGCGGCCGACAGACCTTTGAACCCGAATTCAAACACTAATTGATATGACTTTTAAATAAATAAATAAAAAAAATTCTTTAATTTAAATTACAATTCATTTAAATGTCTATAAGTTCTGTAAAAATCAAATATAAATAGAAAAACAATAATCTATTCATTACTTAAATATAACTAACATTTGATTAATTAATTTAAATACAAATTAATTGAGTTTTTGAACACAACTAATGACTAAACGAACAGAATATCAATTCTTTGTCTAAAACCCAAAGAAAAACCATTCAATTGATTCCTAAGATATGAGATGAGCTGCGAATCAAAGAGTGGACAATATCTATAAGTCCTTAAAATAAGGCATTTATTCAGTGGACATACCTTTTGATGGTAGGGATACCGGATCCGAGTCTTTGACTAAAATCTGATGCAAATTATCGTTGAATTTGTATTTAATGAAAAGTTGTTTGTCGTCACCCATACAGGGGTCGTAAAAACCGGGTATCTGTGCTTTGGAGGCGTCAGTTATGGTGAGCGTCGAGTCAGTGTTCACTAAACACTGGAGAGGAACGACTACTTCGAACGCTTCCACATCCGAAGGCACTAATTCTTCGTTATCTTTGTATTGATTGATAACAGACTCGATTCCATAGATAGCTCTGACTATAATCAGACCCTTTTTCTCTGACTCCCTGTTAATAATCCGGGCGTAAGACTCCCTCATCAATGAGATCACAGACTCGGCTTCTTTACGGCGCTCCACACTCAGGTTCCGATTGGCCGTCCGTACCCTTTGTCGCTCTTTTTCCGTTTGTCTCTTATTATACGGATTTATGACAAAAGTCTTGAGACAATAGAAGCTAAGAAGTGGTAAAACAGTTCCATAGAAGATGGCGTTCGGTAAGAGTTCATCGCTTAATAGTATCGGAAATATATAGCTTTGATTCGCGCGATTCAGTCTATAAGAGAGGACATCCATTCAGAAAACAGCACAATATTTAAGGGAAAGCCATTCCCATACCTTATCCGAAGTGTGACACCGGACGGAACGCCTAATGAAAGTGAGGCACCGATTATGCTGTGTTTGGAAATACGTGTTTCGCCCCCGTATTCGACTACCGCTCCGAAAGTTCCGGCTCTGGATATAAGTCGGCATTAATTTTGTGCTTAAAATATGGGACAGAATATGAGGACTGACTTAACGGCAAACTTGAGTTTAGTGTCGTTTTCCTCGAATTTGTGTAAATAACTGGCGGTTAGGAAACAGTGGGGAAAACCTAATTGAATGGAACCGATTACTCGACACCGCTGGACATCCCACGCGACTAATGTGTTGATACAGGACTGGATGCCGGCCTTCAGTGTTATATAACCCATCAAATGCTTATCCAAATGACGGCTCATCACTAAAGAGACCACTCATTAGTTTTGGGGAAAAAGTATTCTTAAGGCAAAGGGAAGGCCTACCGAAGTGAAGACCGGGTCGGATACCAATTGGACTGAAGTGGAACAACACCTGACAGTTCGAGTGAAGCCTTTTTGTTAGGTTTCGGAAGCCTTTGAGAGTAAGGACAGGTCCCTGTCCTGCGGCGAACTCGATCTCTGTCCACGTCTTTGCAGAGATCACGTGCCGAAGAGATCCGGCTATAGCTCCAGAGCCGGTGCCGTTGTGTGAGTTTGCGCTTCCACTGAGGGTCAGGTTATCGTATGGAGTGATCGGAGCGTCGATTGACTGCGAGATAGACAGCGAAGAGATCTCAATCGACGGCCAATAAACGGCTTCCCATTCGTTGTCGTTATCGAACAGATCCGTGGCGTTGATCTGAACACTGATAGAGCCCTTTGGGTTCGTCCTCTGCTGCAGAAGACGCTCCTCTTTCTCGCGGACAAGTCTTTCGTATTCTTCGCGGATCTCTTGCGGTGTTTTCGTCCTCTCCATCAGAACCCATCCATCGGTGTTCAGGCCTTTGATGCCAACCGTGTCATAGATTGCCCTCAAATGTGGATCAATTAGAACTGAAGACAAACAAATACTTTAGTCGTAAGACATTGGATTGAAATTAGATGTTTGGATCAGCTGTTGGTTACCATCGTATGCTTTCTTCACTTTATTGAAGAGTATTTCCGCCTTTTTCTTGTGGTCCGGATCCATGTGTTTGTCCGGATGTAGTCGTTTGGACATCGCTTTGTAAGCGCGAGTGATCTCTTCATCGGTAGCCTAAAAACGACAATTAGTTCTTCAGGAGTTCGGCGAAAGAGTTTGTTAAATATCAGACCTGTTTTGAAACGTTAAGAAAGGCGTAAAAGTCTTCTTCGATGGTCTCATCATTGGTTTGGTTATCAAACATTGTATTGAAAACCAAAAAACAATTAAATATTTGTTTAATTGTTTACTATTTTTCCGGACTTTTAATTAAGACATAAAAAACTGATGAATAGTTTGGCAAAAGTCTGTTGTTTTTGAATCAAATGTTTTTCTGATGAAACAAATCGCAAGAAAAACATTGAATTCATGTGTTTTTCGATAAACATTACCATAAATAATGTCAAGTATTGTAAACTTGGTATTTAAAAAAGTTGAATTCAATTGAGCAAGCTCATTTTAGAAAATTTTGAGATTTTTATTTCGAGGCTTTTAATTCATATACAAACTTTGAAATATCATTCTAAAGGGTGTATATTATCATGCAATAGGAACGCTTAATAATAATTTAACCTAGTACAAAAAAATAAAGCTAGCGGTGACACAAAAAAGATGGACAAGGTTGTCGAACACTTAAAATGAAAAGTTGATTGTTGAAAAAACAAACATTTTGCGTGATAAATAAGCTGAAAAATTATTTGATCATGATTAAATTATTGATTAAATTAATCAAGATTAAAAAAACATAAATTAAAAGGTAATTTTCATCTCTTTAAAAGTGGTGTTAATTTAAATCTGGTTCTCTTTTTGTGACTTCGAGCCTGTCTGTCCGCCCTGTATCACTCGCTGGATGGTTCCGCCCAATCGGTTGATCTGTCTCTGGAAGAGTTCCAGGTATTCTTCGAACTCTTTGATGAAGGGAACGGTTGACATCGGGGGTCCTCCTGCTTGACCGTTGACGTTCTTGTTCATCTCTTCAGCGGTTGTGCCCTGAAGACTGAGGCCACCGGTCAGTGCTCTGGTGATGGTTGACGACACGTCTAGAAATAGGGTGTGCTTTGAGTAATGTTTGAAAAATGGGCGAACCTGTGGTTACCTGTGATTTGTTTTTGAGCCAATTTGAGCATATCTTCCAACTCTCCGACGAGGGGTACTCTCGAGAGGGAGTAATCCCTGTTATCGGACTGGAGGGCGCCGGCATTCTTGGCCACCAGGCTATTGAGGCCAAGGATAGCCTCATCGATGTCACGAAGAGCTCTCTTGGCGTCTTCGAGATCGATCTTCGAGAGCGATCCGTCCACTCTTGGGGTAAGGATTCTGTTGAACTGACTGCTGAGTCGGGTCATGGATGCCTGTACCAGACGCAGCCATTCCTCAAACTGTCTCAGAATAATCACCCGTTGAGGGCCATTATTGCTCGGCTCGGAGTCGGCTGCAGTCAAAAGGAGATAATTTAGTCTTGAGATCAGACACGGAATCAATTGATACAAACCTTGTCTTACATTCAAAACAGTGGACTGAGAGAGGGCTACGAAACCCAATAATAGAGTTAATGAGAGTTTCATTATTTGTGAAATGTTTTACAAAAACTATGAATTCTTGTGACAATTCTTGTGTCAGTGATTTTGATGGTTAAAATTGTTGGTGTTTTATACCCTGTTCGGTGTGGGTTATTTGCATTTAGACCCTGATCATTGTCAGGGGAATAGATTTAATTTTCGATTATTTATTTGAGAATCAATTGATTTAATACTTAATTTTGTTTTCACTAAAAGTATTGCATTTTAAATACAATTAGAGCCCATATTCTGATCCAAAGTTCAATAAAACCATTAATTTTTATTTCAATCAAACGTTGGAATCAAATATAAAAAGTTATTAAAACAAAATTCAAGAAAATATTTATTTTTCATCAAAAAATGAACGAGTTATCACATTTTATTGAAAAACACGAATAAATGCTGAAAAATAAGCAAGATAATGTACAATGAATAATAAAATTACTTTTATTCAAATATTTAAATAAGATTAAAAAATGACCAGTTATAAAATAAGAATGAATTAACACATTTTTAACGTTCGTCACCAGAAGAACTACCCATCAAATCCACCAAAACCTCCCGTTTCTCCGCCAAAACCATAGCCACCATAATTCATCATGCTAATTTATCAAAAAATATTGGTTCACAATAGAATAGGTCAAACTGAAAACTTACCCATAGTGTGGCACATGAGCTGGAACAAATTCACTCTGACTCTCACTTTCATCATCATCATCATCGTAACTGCCACTGTCATCATCACTATCACCACTATCCCCACCACCGTCATCATCACCACCACTGTCATCACCACCACCACTATCACCACTATCCCCACCACTGTCATCATCACCACCATCACCACCACCGCCGCCCGTAATCATCGAATTCTCGTCATTACTTCTGACGCTTTCAAAACAAAGAGTCAGACAACAGATCAATAAAAACAAAACAAATACTTTTGATTTCATATTAAGTCTTAACGGAAGACAAAAACGAAATGAATTTCAAAGAATAAAAACCGCATTTATATGTCGTTTGAAAATAGTATTTAGATATTAATAGATTTGAAAAGACCATGATATTTATATTAATAATCTGCAGGAAATATCCACTTATCAACTGTTTTTGTTCCGCAAAATGTATCCGATTATTCAAATTAATAAACTTTTAATAACAACTAATTAATGGATTGTTTTCACACATCAATGGGTTTTATATGAGATTCTTATGAGAAATGATTTGATTTGTGAAACTTTTTTAATCAATTATTTGTTGTTTTCCTTAATTATTGGATTTTATTTTTAGTAATCGATTAAAGTTAATTAATTGGAAATATTTAATAACCTGAATAGCTTTATACCATTTTTTCACTCATAAACTATGCCTGTTCTTTAGTTCATGAAAATTATCATGATAATTTTATTACCAATTCACTAATTTCAATGAAACATTTCAATCAACAGTCCATTCATTTATTGTTTTTAATAATTCATTAGTTTATAACTGATTTGAGGGGTTGTAGAGGAAATGGGGGTCAACTTTCTTATTACATTTTTCTTGTATTTCGCTGTAGAGCTGATCCCATTTGGCCGACCGAAGGGTCTGATCATCATTGACTCGAAGGTCCTGGATATTGGATACAAAGGGAAAGAATCTGCGACTGTTATCGAGAGATATTTCCATCCAATTCCTCAATTGTTCCGAAGATATCTCTGAGTCGGCATTGATTTGATCCTTCAAATGATTGCATTGTTTATACAAATCCAAAGTATACTCCAATTGGCTGTCAATCGCTTCCTGAAGAGAGTCAACCCTCTTCTCATTGAGAAGACATATCACACGAGAAGTGGTGTCGTTAGACATTAACTTCATTTTAGTGATATAGTAGTCATCGACAGCCAATACTAATTCAACCGACTTCTCAGTGAACTCTTTGACCAAACGATGGTTACGAATGTGAGACGACATCACAAAACCGACACAATATTCCATTAAAATTGAGATAATAAACAACCAAACTATGAGAACAAACCCAATAAAGTTACCATGATCATTCATCAAAATAGACGTCACTATTAGTGATTACAGGCTTCCCTTTTCCTTTTGAACAGATAATCCTCGAAAGCGATCACTTTGTCTTTGAGCCAATAATTGCAATGAATGTCTACGTGAGCCTCGAATGCCATTTCCAGGTGATTCTCAAAGATCTTCCACTGATCACCAGTTAGTTCCGACTTGAAAATGTTGAGCGCATCAGCAAATCGTTTACCTATAGATTAAAAGTGTATACAATTTTATTAAATTGATCTTTGAATCAATTGAATACCGATAACGAAGCTCTGGTCACTGAATTGAGTCTTCAAAGTAGTCGAGAGGTCGCCAAACAATTTCTCCATCTTTGCGGCAGATCTGTCCACTCGGGCCGGCATTACGTACTCATCGATGTAAAATAGGAATCCCACTATTTTGGCGATATTTAGTAGCCTTTCCTTTGACTCAGAAAACTCTTTGTACAAAATACTGCACATATCAACAGTCAATTGATCCACTCTTTGATTATTACGTAAGAATTGATTCGACCACTTCTGGTACTCAGTCCTCAGCCACTCATCATCTTTGTGATAGCCATTGCGATCAGTAAAAGGCAGGTATTTGACCTTGACACTCTCCAGTTCTTTGACATCTCTCAGAAGTGATAATGTGGTCATTTTTATTCGACTCTTACCTTGGGATTGAACTGAGAAATTGATGCTTCAAAACCAGATATGGTTTAACCGGAAAACCCAAAAATATTAAAATCAATTCTTAAATATCAGCCAAAAGTGATTAAAAACAATTTATTCTGTTTTTCACATCAAATATGGTTTAAAATTAATTAAAAGTTGAATACTCTTGCAATAAGTATCATATTTTTGCTCTTCTATTCATAAAACAGATATTTATTCAAATTTAAACTAATTTCTGGTCCTTCGGGTAAAACTGGTTGAGCCATCTGTGCATATGAACGAGCAATTTATCACTTTTAATATAATGCGGTTTCTTCATCATAACCTTATTGGACCAAATTACCGCATCCCTCAGGAGCTAGAAATTAATCATGATAAAAAAGGAAATGATCATGATCAAATCAAAATAACCTGGGAAGACTCGAATCTATGAAACACAACTGCAGCAACTTTGGCCAGGATTGTTGGCCTGGTATATGCATCCACTGTCATACGGAACTTTCTTCCTGGTAACGGCACAGTTGTGGACACCATGCTCAATTGTGCATAATCAAATGGACCGCCGGTTAGCTTCCAGTGCGCCAAATAAGGGCCTTCCATCACAAATTTGACACAGATATTGTTCCGGATTAGTTTTCCCAGAATATAGATATCGAATTCATTCTTAAAATAGAAGCGATGCTTTTGATCTTGCTGCAAGTTTACATCTGGCTTAAAAACAATATAAACAATCTTGTTCATTATCCGAAAGAACAGGCTCTGCTGAAAGACTGACTCCGGACCAATCAGACCCATCTCCGTATGAAAGAGCTCGAAGTGTGATAAATCGGCCGTATTATAGTTGAGCTCCTTTTGTGAAAAATTGATTGAATAAAACCTTGATATTTATTGAAATTGAGCAAGAACATACTGTGAAATGACCAACGCTAGTAATTTTATAAACATTTGATAATTTAAGACCAGAAATATCTTTGTTTTCCATTGGCATCCAAGTGGGCGCTTCATCCGCTGAATTGTACCAGAATAAAATCAGACCATTTATTTCGATATTGGTCCAGGTTCTTATTTTAGCCCTGGGCAAATTTGAGCCTGCAACAAATTCCCTTTAAACCCATAATGAAAAAGAAGGACATCTATTACCATCGAGTCCCGGGACATGATTACATTCGCCCTCTCCGTTGAAAGTCCACCCATGGAAAGGACAGCGAACACTCTCACCAACAACTTTGCCGCCGACGGGAAGGTATGTCCCCATATGTGGACAGTAGGCGTCCAAAACATGTACTTTACCTGAAGAAGACCTGAAGACCAATAAATCCATTCCCAAAACATGAGTTCCCTTAACCTGGTTTACGCCAATTTCAGATGAACGGAATATTGGGAACCACCCTGTTAAATTGTCAGCCAGAATATCACCCTGATTTTTAAGCACCTCTTCTGGTATCTCTCGAAACCATTTTGTTTTAGTCAAATCCTTTTTAATTATTAAATGAATAATAATAAAAAAAAAAAAAAAATACCAAATTTACATGATTACCAAGTGAATTTCATCTGCTAAAATGTACTTGGTGATTTTTATGCAAACTATAATAAACAACAATAAAATTGTCACAAGAATTATGTTTTCCCACAAAATCGAAATCAAATTGAAATCCATTTCGAGATTAAATGGAAAATATTTTCTAATATCTCTACAAATGTGTTGTTTTTAATTACAGTATTAGAAGAAGTGATAACCCCTTAAATTGATTTTGAATCTGATTAAAAAATTAATAGAGCTTTGACTGTACAATATTACCAATTTGATTCTCACATGATAAATAAAATACTTGCGGTCAAATTGTGGTCTTTAAATTAATTTAATAAATTTTTATAAAATAGGATTAATGAGATAAAAAGGCTGTCATTAAAGAAGTGGTAGAATTGACACATTTAATATAATTTGAGCAAGGTAATCTTTTTCACAATAATCTATTTTATTGTTTGAATAATTTTGATCTAGGTGCACATTTTAATATTAAGTTGACTTAGTTATCTGGCTTCTTGATAAAATCATCACGATGACTGACCAGGAGCTCATAGACCTCAGTTGGGATCCATTGAGCGATGGCGAAGAAGAATTGTGGTAAGAATTGACAGGGAATCACCTGATACCTGATCTGAGGTTCGGGCGCTCTGACAGCTTCCACCAGTTTGTCGACCACTTCGTGGATGTTGTCAGAGGGCGGGAAAATGACATTACCCTTCTCTTTGGCTTCGGTTAACTTCTTGTAAAAGGCTTCGCCGTAAAAATCTTTAACCTCTTGAGAGCTTTCGTTCCATTGTTTGTCATAAACCCGATTGAAGTACTCATCGGTAGCCATAGCTGTCCGGTAGGCCACCGGTTCTATTGTCGACACCTTCACCCCCAACTTCTTGTTCTCCCGCCTGACTGTGTCGGAAAAGGCAATTGTGGCGTGCTTGCTCATTGCGTAGTGACCCATATTTGCCGGTGCAAAACGGCCCGCCATCGATACCAGGTTCACAATCCTTCCTAAAGTCAGAGATAATTATTAATTACTTTTTGTTATCGATTTGTATAAGTGTTTGACATTTGTTAGAAGTAATCATATCTTAAGAGATAAGCCAAGAGTCAAACCTTTTGATTGTCTAATCAATGGGAGGAAAGTTCGCGTAACCCTAACTGTGCCCAAAGTGTTCACATCGAACAGAGTCTTAAATGCTTCAGTTGTTCCCCAATCGATGGGACCCAATGTCAGTATACCGGCGTTGTTGACCACTGCCCACAACTCTTCGCCATTTCTCTGTAAATCACTTTTGATCTCTTCGTAAACTGATTTCACTTCGTCTTCGTTCGTGACATCCATTTTAATCACTTTAGTCTTTCCCTCAAAGCGAGCGCCGGTCACCAAATCTTTGGCGCCGTCACTGTCCGGGTTAAGTACAGTGGCGTACACTCTAAACCCATTCTCATTAAACTTATGGGCGGCGCCGTTACCAAAGCCGGTGTCACACCCTTTGAACAGAATATTAGAGATGAATTCGAGTGATAATCCAGTTTTGCATACCTGTGACTATGACCGCCCTCTTGAAAGAAGTGACTAATTCTTTGTTGCGACTCTTCCTGAACTTTTTGGTCAAACACCAGGATATTGAAGACACGACAAAAAGTAGGCCCACATTTGATAGTAAGCAACCGAAACAACAGCTCAGTTTAGCTAACGATAGGACAGACAGGAATATGAGGGAGTATTGTGTCCACAAACAGTTCAACGAAAGACATTTAGTTAAAGACATTTTCCTAAAGGACTCTCTTTGAGCACAACCTCTGATTCAGTGAATGAAAAATTGATTTCAAACTCAAGTAAGACATAAATATTTTCGGTGCAAATAAGAGATAACAAAATCCAAGCATTGAATTCAGGGCTGTTTAACAAAAATCATAATTAAAATACAAGATAACTAACAGTTGATAAGTAGAAGGCGTCAAAACCAGAGATAACTTAACAAGTTTTCTGATATTTTCTGATTCAAACAAATCACTTAACAGAGAAAATCAAAGTCCAAGTATTGTTATGTTATATAATTTTATGCGAATATTACCTGAAGTTTACTCCAAAACCTATTATTAATATTTAGTATCCATAAAAAGAGGAATTTTTTTGGCTTTGAGGGGAAAACCTGTTTTAAAAAATGAATTTAATACAGTATCTGTTATAAATAGATATTAAATGAGCTTGCATCACTAACTGCATCAATAACTGGGACATATTCTAAAGCTTTTCTAATATTCAAATAGATTTGTATTTATATTTGACCCGATTTTTAATGAATAGATTTTCAGAGAAATTCAGTTTTGATAATCACTTCTCAATCATTGCAAGAGTTTATCGTAAAAACTATTATAATGTACTGAATTGTACTAACAGTTAGAGACTCTTAGAGTGCAAGATGTACTCTATGAACTGAAAATTATGACCTTGCTCAAATTGAAATCTACAAATTAAGAGACTGATGAAACTTTCAAATCTTTCTTGTAATTACATAAATAGATGATTCAGAAAAGTTCAAAAGACTAATATTTTAATCTTAATCAACAATATGTTAAACTTTTGGTTACTAAGACATATCAAAACTTATTGATCACAATCTTCATCCTCATCCTCAACACATAACTTGTTATCTTTCGGATAGAATTGGTTTAACCATCGGCTCATCTCAACCACCGATTTCTCGCTTTTGATGTAATGCGGATTTTTGAGCACAACCTTATTCGCCCAAATTATTCCATCCAAAATGATCTAAAAAATGATCATATTAAATGAAAAACAGAAATCTGTGTCCACCGTAAAATTACTTGATTCGCATCGAATCTATTGAACATAACGGCAACTAATTTAGCAAGTACAGTTGGCTTAGCGTAAGAATAGAAAATATAGCGGAACTTTCGGTCCGGGAGGGGAACCATTGTTGTCTCTATTCTAATATTCGCAAAGTCTAACGGTCCGCCGGTTATTGTCCAGTGCCAGAGGTAGGGGCCGTCCTTTACGAAAACGAAATCTGAGTCAACTTTAAAACTTTTGCCGAAAATGAAGATTTCAAGCCTGCCCTCAAAAGTGCACAGGTGTTTGTCCGCACCATGATGAAATTTAACTTTTGGCGTTATTACGAACTTCAATATTTTGTCAATTACTCGAAAAAATAGGGTGTGCTCAAGGACTGAATTGTGGTCTACAAAAGGGGGCGAAGTGTGGATTACATTAAAATGCGAATAATCAGCCGAATTAAGGTGAAGATCCTATTAAGTTTGGGGAAAAACCTGCTAACTTATTTTAATTTCAGTTGAGTCATAGATTTACAAGAAAATAACCAGGGATTGTCATTTGCATTACGTTCGCCAATTTAAGACCAGACAGTTCTTTGTTCTCAATTGGCTTCCAAGTGGGCGCGGAATCATTGGAATCGTACCAAAACATTATCAATCCATTCATTTCAATACATCTCCAAGTTTTGATTTTAGCCCTGGGCATATTCTCACCTACACAATACAACAAATTACCATTAAATCTTCAATGAATCCTCTCTATTACCATCGAGTCCGGGAACGTGAGTGCACTCTCCCTCTCCATTGAAAGTCCATCCATGGAAAGGACAGCGAACACTCTCACCAACAACTTTGCCGCCGACGGGAAGGTATGTCCCCATATGTGGACAGTAGGCGTCCAAAACATGTACTTTACGTGAAGATGACCTGAAAACGAGTAAATCTATTCCCAGAGCATGAGTTCCCTTAACCTGATTGACTCCAATATCATTTGAAGGGAATAATGGAAACCACCCTGTTAGGTTATCAGCCGGAATCACCCCTTGATTACTCAAAACCTGGTGTGGAATCTCTCGAAACCATTTACCTTTACTCATATCCTATTAATACTTGAATTAATGATCAAAATTAAAATTTATTCATTAAATTACCACAGTTATTTCATCTGCAAAAAGGTACTTGGTGAACTTTACGCAAACTATTACAAATAAGATTAAAAGTGTCAGAAGTAAGAGGTTTTCCCTCAAAATCCAAATCAAATTGGAATCCATTTTGAGATTTAATGGAAAATAATTTCGAAATTCATAACATATGTGTCTTTTAATTGAAATTTGATATAAAATTCAAAATTAATTTAAATCAGACCCATTGGGGGTAAATTTGAGTTTGCACCCCCTAAAGTTGAAATTTTAGCATTTTTCACCCCCCTAAAATCAAGAATCCTAACTTCATTTCATTTCAATTGATAATTATTAATTAATTAATTAATTGATGGTTAAAACTAGGAATTCATTCCAATTATGATTCTCACGAATATCCAAATTAAATGTTTCGGTACACTTTTGAGGGTATTCATGACTGTTTCAATTTATCAAGAATGAAAAGCCGATTTATGTAGTGGTAGACAAGAATCCAATAAATTTTGATAAAAACTTTTTATTAAATAAATTATAAAAATATTCAGAAAATGTGATTAAATGAGATTCGATTGAAAATAGCCCTCTTTGTGCTCAGCCTTCAGTTTATCGACCGATGGGTTTGTCAACAGACTGTCCAACTGTTGACTCAATATTCTCATTCGCTTTTGAATGCTTTCCAACAGATTCTTGAATTCCTTCAACAAATCCATATTAGACTGCGGTTTGGGCTCATCCCTAACATTAGGGTTGGGCTGTGGTCCAGGCTGTCCCGGCTGTTGAGTCGGTTCCGCGCCTATCATTTTATTGAGACTTGTGCTGACACTATCAACGGTGTCGTCAAATATCTTAATCACATTATTCAGCAAATCTTTTAATGACTGCGGAATTGTCCGCTCATTCACATCGACATCAGCCTCGAGACCACCGAATGCTCGGGTAATCTGTTCCGACAGGTCTTGGATCTGATAGGACCACAATCTCACGAATTTCTGGACCTCATTCACTAAGACATTGCTGTCGACCGGTCCGTCACGAGTGACGATATTAGAGACGGTTCGGGTCACCTCTTGTACTGAGTCTTGGAATTGTCTCAGATTCTCCTGAATCTGTTTGATACCAATGGGAGCACTGCTCTGCAAGAACTCAACCTTTGAACCCATTGGAAGAGTTGGAAGGCCTATACTCTTGCCAACACTGGTCAGTACTCCAACATAGGCTTGTGCCATCTGAAAAGGAGAGGTAGGACTTCCAGAATCAATGCTCAGAACAATTTATAATTGGAATACCTGTTGAAAAGCGCCAAAAAGTTTGGTGAGTGAGTCCCTAACGGGAGTGTCGTTCCTGACATTATTGATCTCTTTATTGACATTATTGGAGATACTGTTGACGTTGTTGTTTGCTTTCTCCAATTCCTTCAGAAGTTCTTGGATTTGGTCCGCATTATTAACCTGTCGTTTCTGAATGTGAGCGCAACTGGCAATCGATACGAGCAAACAAATGGCGAATAATTTCATCTTTTTATGTGATTTAAAACTCGGTTATGAACTGAATATTGAAAAATGAGTTCATTTTTTATCTTTTTATAGTAATTCAAAGACCCGTATAATATATCTATTGATATAATCTATTAAATTGTGTTTTTATTCAATAAGTTATTCAACAAATGGTATAAAAATTCAAATAATTGGTCCGAAAAAGCGGGTCTTCTTTAAGAATACATTAGATTTCACTCGAATTGATTTAAATTTTGTTTTTCTGGTGGATTCGGTTGAATGTCCTCTTTCTTGGATCTCTTAATCAGATGGATATCGAAGGCCTTCATATCGAACATATAGTAGATCTGGAGAGCGATCCAAACGAAGAACGGAATGATTAGCAGATATTTGAGCCGCAATTTCCAGCACTCTTTGTGATGACAGAACAGAAGACAATCGGAATAATAGTTGAAATACTTCTTTCTGATCTCGAGTCGGCTGTTGGGCTCTGTTCTGAGTCCGAGCCATCGCATCATAAACTCGTACTTCCGTTCGACCATCCATTGACGCTTCAGGTGGTGCTCGAAATCGGACCGCTTTTTGCCGAACCTGTCATTAGTCGACTCCCGTAAGACAATTGTCGCCCTCTGGAGCTCCCACTTGTTCTTCAGGTGCGGGTGTTCTTTGAAGAAGACGTCTTCGTTTGGGATATAGTTATAATGGGATAGCTTTAGACCCCTGAGCTCTTTGCGTATGAATGACCTGAACCTTGATTTCCACCACCGCTTTCGGACGGCTTCCCCGACAGGCAGTCTTACGTCAAGTTCTGAGTTCTTGTAATCCAAGAAATGCATTTCCATATGAAGTTCTAATAGACTGATCAGTGGATGGTATGGCCACGAATAGGAACACTGTTTGTGGAAACCCAGTGCCGCAAATGTCGGTAATTCTGTCTCTTTTATTCTCAAAGAATTCATTTCTTTGGATCAGTTTTTATGCAAATGTTTTGAATGAATAAACGGTTTTCTGAATTGAAATTCAAAGTAATTGTTATTTAATATTTCGATTCAATGAATGCAATGCTTTTGAAGTAAACAATGATTTTATATAAAACTATTAAATGAATGAAAGTTTTGTACAAAATATTTGCGAATAAGATATCAGTTTTGGTAAAAGTCTTCGTATTGTTTCAAGTCTTCATCCGTTTTGATATATTCGCGCAAAAAGTTATCGTAAAGAAAATCAATGATTTGTTTGTAAGTCTTGTTTTGAAAGTCAGGAACAGTTGACTTAATTATTCGCCAGTTTTTCATCAAATTATTAAAAGAAGAGATTTTATGAAACTTTTCTTTAATGAAATCCCAATCGATATCACATTCGTTATCGAAATCGCATTTAAATAAACAGTAAATCAATTTTGAAGAATCTCTTTTAGTCCATTTGTCTTCAAACTGATCAAAGACAGCAACTTTCCACCGCAATTGTCTTTTCCACCACCGTTCACATTCTCTCTCAGATCGGTTGATCTTTGAGCTGTTTTTGAATTTAGTGTAGGGAAGGAATTTAGTGAATAAATGTTGACTCAAATCATTTGTATTTAAAATAGTTTTCATTGCAATCAAAAAATGTTTCTCTTCTTCTGAACTCCATTTTCCCAAATTATAGGGCTCTCCCTTTGAATTATAGTAACAATCAATTTCTCTTGTGGCAGATGATGGCAAACAATGAAGCTTTTCACCAATTTTAGTCCAATTTCTTTTATATGAATTATCGTGCAATATTTTAATCATTCGCCTCTCAGATTCACTTAATTCATGCAATTTTCTTAGCCGGCAGAACATAGTACGTGCTTTGTCGTGGATATTCTTCATCATACGGTTTGGCAAACCTTTGGCTAATCTTAAGTAAAAGTTTTCTCTTTTGACAAAATTTCTGAATAGTTTTCGCTCTTCTTTACTGTATTTATCACTATATGCGAAGAATCCCAATAATCTCAGTTTCATCTCTTCATCACAATTGAATTCATCACAAAATCTGTTCCAATTTCTGATCAGAATATCATTCTCCTCTTTAGTGAATTTACACTTTAAAACTTGAAGATTGTTTTCTTCGGCTATTTTCTTGTATTTTCGTTTTGAAGAAAGACATGGTATCAAAAGATGTAATTTTGAATCACTTAATAGGCTGTTATTCACATAATTTTTATCACTTTTATTAGAATCAGTTTTTGTTGATTTTTCTATTGATTTGTCTTTAATTGGAATAATTTGTTCATTCATTGAATCTTCAAAATCAGAAATAGTAACGGAATTTAAATCTGAGACATTGTTTTCATTTGAATTATTGAGAGAATTGTTTGAATTTATATCAAAATCCGTATTAATTGAGTGAACAGTAAATCCTTTCGGAAGAGATCTGGACTTCAATTCATTGACACAAACTTTACTCACATTTGTCTGACTTTTTTCAGACATTAGAGTCACTGAAAATCCTCTTCTTTTCAATACTTTCTTACGTTTTCTTTCATTCATTTCAAACAAATTAACGAAAAATTAAAAACATTTCAATAAATAAAACAAAAATCAAATCAAAAGTGATTTCAAATGAAAAACAAATTCAAAACTTCAAACACATGTCTTATGTTTACAAACATTCAAAGCGTTACACAAATTATGACAAAAATAATACAAAAGTTTTATTCGTTTAACAAATTATATGAACTTTTATTTGAATTTAAAAGTAATTAAAAATATGTTTGGCAATGGTTGGTCAAACGGTTACAAGGGAATCCCTTGGTGAGATTGTAGCACACACCTCCCTGAGCACAATGATACCCACCACACCCCTCCCGGGGTTCCGCAAAGTTGAAAAAATTCAAATTAAAAATTATTGTCTTTGGGGAAAAACGGAGATTTTCGGTATTTTTTAACAATATATATTTGGTCTAGTTGCGTCAATTCAAAACTTATTATAATTAGTAATTCGAAGTTCACTAGTGTAGAGTGTAATGGCATACTTTTACAACTAAAAATTCATAAATTTAGTTTAAATTAAATAAAATATATAATTATTATTTAAAAGTTTCATTTAAAAGTGAATATTTGAGCTTATAAACGAATAGGCTTAGAATAATGTCATTCAAAGTCAATTATTGAAAAATAATCCCATTTAAAGGAAATATTTCATTAAAAATGAGTTTAAGTATCTTTTTAAACAATAGCATTGAAAATGATTGGAAAGGGAAGAAAATTATTAAAATTTAGTCAAAAGCGACTATTTTCTGCTTATATTGTTATTTAAAATTGAATGAAGATTTGGTAGCTCGTGCAAAAGCATAAACAATTGATCAATTTTTAAACAATCTTTAATTTCGTTCATTTCTTCAAAATCTCTTTTAACTCTTCGTTTTTCTTCTCTTTTGATGTGTTCTGCCAATATCTGCCATCTAAGCCTTGTTCTGGTCTGTTCCAGATTCCAATTCTATACACTAGAATGCTTGTGTTCTTCGCTCTGGTATTCTTTTTAGATGGCGATCATTTCACTGCTCTTACATAAAAATAATGATTGTGTAGGCCATAAAAAGTATGAGTAATTAATTAAGTATTTTGTTATAGATTTCATATCCTTTAAAATATTAATTCTGATTCTTGTTTATACTTGCAAAACTATATACAACTTTATACCTAATGAGTTATTATAGCATTATGGCATTAGTAATGACCAGTGAAAAGGATATGCGGAAAATAAGCTTTAAATTTATGAAAAGCATACACGCAAAAAAATACAAAAAAAATACAAAAAAAAATTCAAATTTCAATTAATATTTATTTGAAATTATTAATAAAAATAAATAAGATTAAGCATACAAAAAATTATTGTAAAGTACAATAAAATACTTTTCGCGATTACTTTCTGTGAATTTATTTCTATTTTCACGAAAAAAAGAATTAAATATAGAAAAAGAACGCTCAACAGCTAC
>JAQIXD010000708.1:0-22020 GCA_034699985.1 Minunthozetes semirufus | reverse complement strand
ATTGATCTTGGTCATTTTCTAGATATTTCCATCGGGAATATTTTCAATAAAATTTGTTCAACGCTTCGACTTTTTTTTAACCTACAACATTTATCAACATTTTAATCTGTTTATTACCTTGAACATTTATTGAAAAAATGTCTCTTAATTTTGAAAAATAATTATTTAACATGTGTCCATAATAAAATTTCCTTATTTTGTGCCTAGATTCTTTGCCATATAGCTCTTGTAAAAAAAATAGCATGAAAAACATTGACTTCGAAAACATCGGCCCATAATTTATATTTCAAAGAATCAAATATAATTAAGAACAAAGATATTGCAATAATTACAGTTTGAAAATTGAACTTGCCTGAAATTAATAATTGATAAATTTAAGCTTACGTTTTAAAATTAAAAATCCCTCTTATTTTATTTAGTGTTACAAGTAAGTTTCAATAAATTTCACCTTGCCAAAACAAATTTCCGGGGTCTGAAACATCACTGGAAAGGGAACGGAATAAAAACTATAGTAACTGTTGGCGCAGAATCTCCGCCACGATTTTCTGTTTACAGTTCTCTATCGCACAGAATAGCACAGAATATTACTGAAGAGAAAAACACTGAATAATAGCCTCTTTTACAACCAAAAGTCAATTTGAGTTTGTATTTGATTTTTTTGTGGCCTTTTCTTCATGTATTTGAACAACAATTTGAGTCTATTTTTCTCTCATTAAGTCTTTAGGAGTAAATAGTTATGACTTTTGGGCACAGCTTTTATTTTTCCGGTGGATTTACAACTAATTAATGGCTCTCTATTTGGTTTTATCAATGAATTTCACCGAAACTACTGTCCGAATGTTATTTTATTTTTCCTTTACTATAGAACCCCCCACTCCTTACCCCTCCCTTTCCCTTCTCCTCTGACTTTAATGTCCATTATTTTGCGTTTAAGCGCTGTTTTCTTCCTCTTTCTCCTCGACTTACTCTTCAACTCATCCCTAAGACTTGTTCTCTGATTTTCGTGTCTCAACTCTTCTCTCAAATTCTCTTATCTTTTATTTTATTCACAAATCTCTCGCTCATCCCTCTCATGGCTCTCCACTAACATCCCTTTCCCTTATTCTGTTTCCCCTCTGCAGAGCTTTTTGTAGGCAATCCTTGAGAAAAGTGTTGCCTTTGAATTAGAATTGCATTTCGTTTGAAGACGAATGTCAGGAGAGTTTTGTCACTCATTTATTGCTAGTTTATCGACAGAATCCCATTGACTTGTTGTTGGGCACAGCCTTACAGAAAGGGAGCGCCGGCTCTTATTCTCTTTGCAATCAATCACTTCCATCCATAATATTTATCTGCATTTCGTCTGTCATTTCATTCTTCAGACACAATATTAGACACAATATTATTGGACACAGAATTTGTTGCCTACGATTGGATCCCATTTATTGCAAGAATAAAAAAAACTCAATTCAAGACATCGTTTAGGCATTCAATAAGTGTATTCAATGGCAGCCAATAAAATTGTTTCTGATTATTCTGTCCTCTTTCGCAGGAAACGGCTCTTTTTCATTCAATCTATGGGTTATTGTCAGCAGAAAAATATTCGCTCCAATTTGAGCATGCTGCTTGATAAAATAGGCACGAAACAAACATAAATTATCTTGCATAAACAGCGGGCACAATAATAATAAAAACAAATGTATCATCCAATTTATAACGCTTCATGTGGGTGTTGAAAATTTAACTAGAACAAAAAATAAATTTAAGCTTAAGAAATAATTTATCTATCTAATTTTTAATTAATTAGTAAACTTGAATATTCCACCCATTCTTAATCCAAGGTTTACTTGATTACCCCCTTCCCGCGTATAGAATGATTCCGAGCATTAAAAATCTGTTCAATCAATTCTTTGAAAAACATAATTTCCATAATGAGTTTGGAAGATAAACGAATGGGAAAACTGCACAGACCTATGCCTACCCTTCCCTTAGCTGTTCCTTAGAATTATCATTAAAGAGATTAACAGTTGATTACACTTAATGTTAAACTTTTTGCACATTAAATAAATAAATGACAGCTTTTTGGAGGAAAAACGGTATAAAAACTTAAGAGTTTTTGAGGCATTCTCTTCGTATCGGAGGATAACCTCTGACTTTATCCTGGAATCTATCAAAAATAGCTACTGTTTTCTCGAGTGATTAAAGTTCGGGGATATTTCACGGATGAAATAACTTCGGAGACAGCAATTAAAGGCCAGATTAAAGACAAGACACAAATGAAAACTCAATTTTTTCATATCAAGTCTTAAATCGGATTCTTATGCCTTTCATTCAATGGATTCCAGGGATGGCCAGAGGGCTGGAAGGCCTGGATTTATGGATATCAAGGTATATATCTAACTTTTATTCAACGTAATTTTTAATCTTGCTAAAATTTCAAAATTAGCTTGGTGTTAAACTTGTTGATGACTAAGGGGTTTCCTGATTGTTTTGAGTACAAAATTCTGAATTTTTTATAAGCCGTCCCTCTGGCAGTGCCTGCGATCTGTTGTCTTGAGTTAACCCTATATTCAATTGAATTGTGAGGACAGTTGTGTCGGCACAGGATTTATGGCCACATTTATTATGCGAAGGATTTATAGATGAAAGATAAATATCAAATATTTTCTGATCTCATAATTCACTCGATAACTCATTTTTAAAAAATTCCGCTTTTAGTTTATTAGACAAAAAGCATCAAGATAATGAGAGATTGGTTTTGGGATTTTGTTTAATTTTAAAAAATACCCTTGATGAATGAGCAATTAAAATTAATTAATGTTGAAAAACAAGATTGTTATTTATTTAAGCTGGCTATTTTATTAAAAATTTGTTATGAATATTTCATCTAGCTATTTTTGTAATAAAGCGTATTTATAACTTATTTTCAAACTGTAATTTTGATCACAAAATTAATTTAATTCATTAGTTTAAATCTGAATTTTATTATTGGCTAAATTTAGATCCATTTATTTTACCTAGTTATTACCATAGTATTATACAATTTTAAAATTATCAATTTTATCTTGTACAATTATCAGTTTTTAACAATAAAATTTGCAACTATCAAAGTTAACAACAACGAGGTTAAACATAATTGAAAATAACTTAAAATCAACTAGCTTAAAACTGTAATTTTAATCTTGAAATAAGTCAAATTTTTTCTCTCAAATGTTTTCTTTAACTTTGGGCTATCTCATATCCTCACTTTTTAACAAGATATTTTTAGATTCAATGCTGACCTACAACTAATATAAATAAAAATGCAACTTGTTCAAAATTTGACCCATTTTTCTTCGACAGAAAGATCAAAGTTATTTTCAAATTTGAATAAATGAATTGCAAATGAATTAACATTTAATAATAGAAACAAAATTTTTGCTGAATTTTCTTCTAATATAAGAGTTTTTCCCCAAAAAGTAATTCAATTTATTATTCAATACTAGAGTTTCAGAAAATACAGGGAAATCCCTTTATTATTATCCTGTTCTCAATAAACAACGAATAATACTGAAATTCTAAAATAAAACAATCTTGCTTTATTTCTAAACTTCAGATAAGAATTCAAAATTTGCAGGATAAAAACATCTTGCTCAGAGAGCCAATAATATGAGGTTTAAAAAGAGGGTTAGACTGTACTAGGATTGAAAATATGGTACATTTCTCGCACTTCACACAAAAAAATCTTCAATCAATTGCAGCGATATTTTTGTCTGAAAAAAGTGGAGAAAATTATAATCAAAACAATTCCGGTGTTCGGCACAGCCTGAGGACGGAATAAAACAATTGTTAGGGGAAGTGCAGCGCAAACGGCTTTCCTTATAATCTAATTAAGTTTTACTTCAACTCTAATAAACATTAATAGAATTGTTATAAAATTTTAATTCAAATGCACTGACAGTAGAGCAGAGGCTGTGCCGCACAGCCCTAAGTATGTGTCGGAATGAATGCCTGTGCGGCTAAAAACAAACCAGATTTTATACACATTAATTATGCTAGATCAACTCCACTTAATTGATAAGTTTATTAGTGATAATTAGATATGAATCCCATTTCTTTTCATTCTGTGCTTGAGATGACTAATTAAAGTGACATTTTGCAAGATAAAGTGGATTTTTGAATGTTTCTTAGTGAAAAACAGAAATAAAACTGTTAGAAATAACTTGATCTTACATAATAAATAATTTACCTAGTTATTTTAGTGAAAAATAATTGAAAAATAAATGAAAAAATGTGCGCCGGCCGGGAATCGAACCCGGGCCGCCCGCGTGGCAGGCGAGCATTCTACCACTGAACCACCGGCGCCTCATGTAGGATGTGTGCGTTATGTTGTTTGCCAAGGACAAACTTTGAAAAACAAGTTTTGCCAAGTAGAGCACACCCAAAAACAAGATAATTAATTGTCTTAAATGTGTTTTGAGTTAAATAAAAATTAATTTTCATTTATTTGATTCTAGTAAAGAACTAGAAATAGAAACTGAGCATGTTTCAATTATAATGTCATGGTGAAATTATGTGTTAGTCTACTAGCTTCAAGTAAAATTAATTAATGTTGAAAACAAGATTGTGATTTATTCGAGCTTTCTAATTTAGTTTTTAAAAATTCTGAATGAATATTTCATCTTGCATTTTTAGTAATCCAGTTCGTCGAGAATTTATTACTTTTCCAAACTGTAATTTTTATCACAAAATCATTATAATTTAGTACTTCAAATGTTGCCTTATAGTTCTTGGTCTTTAATTCGATTCTTACCTGGTCATATTTTACAAATTAAAATTTAAGCTTGCACCCTTTTTAAATCATATTTTTTTGCTGCCATAATTAACAATACCAAGATTAAACATAAATCAATTTAATTATAAACATCTAGTTAAAAACTGTAATTTTATTCTTGAAATAAATCAAGTTTTTCGACTCAAATGTTTTCATACAGATTGGATGAATGTAAAATTAAAAAAATTTTTAGCAAGATATTATTTTAGTCTACTATAAATCAATCTTAATCAAGAGAATATTGCAAACGAAAATAAACGTGGTAGAATTTCCTGGCTTTTGCAAATAGAATTCAATCAATTTGCAAGTTTGTTCATGGATTTAATAAACAATCTAGCAAATACTAATTGTTATAAACAATATTTGCACAAGCAAAATTAATCTCAGCTTGCTTAAAATTATTACCACCAAATGATTGCTAGGTTACCTCAGTTCTAAGCTGAAACATTGTTATTTGACCAAGCTTATTCAATCTCATTCAGAAAATGACCTTTTATCCTGGTATCATGGTGAAATATATTTCAAGATACACAAAGATAAAAGAAGTTGACCTAGATGGTGAAAATATCTGTTTTGACAATCAGACAACTGTTGGCCAGATCATTTTTCCATTTGAAAAGGTGAATAATAATGATTGGTAATTTTAATTGAAATAATTGGTGAATTTTTACCAGATGCTATTTTTTGGTTATCATGCTTATACTCTGGAATACTTGATGTGTAAACTCAATTTGATTGTGAATTTTGGAAGAGGGTCTTGTGATTCATTCCAGGTAATACAATACAATGATTTCAAGGATGATTATATGAAAGGTAATTAAGAAGAGAGGCGCCACCTAGTTCAATTAAATTTATGGGCTCTCCCTTTGATCGCTTAAATAATTATCCTCATTATTAAATATCAAAATGAGCATGGTAAAATTAAATTACAGGATAAAGAGAGGGTGTGCAATTATAACGAGGAATTGACAGAACATCTGATCAATGCAACTTTATACAACCCAATTACGCAGGAATATTCCGCTGAATTAGTAAGTGTCTTGAAGTACGACAAGCATCAAGCTTATTTTTCCTGGACAACTTTGCTTTCAAAATGGGTCAGTTTGATCTGGCAATGAAAAGATGAATACAAGATAATTTTTTCTCAGGTTTGGATGTCAATAATAATGAGCTTGTTCATCTGCTCAATCCTACTCAAGATAACTCTTAACTCAAAATTAAGTCTTTCCAAATCATTCCTGATCCTAATGCAAAGTTTGCTTGGTCAATCATCAGGTCTATTTCAGAAATGGGGGCTCAAAAATAATAGACACTCCACAATGATCTTGCTGTTCACGTGGCTATTAATCTCAAATATCTTAACCATGTCATTCACCAGTTTATTATTGAGAGTCTATTACATTCAAAGGCCAACCCTAACTGTGGACACCCTGGAAGAAATTGTAAACAATCCAGGTCTAAATATTGCTGGGAGACGAGCCTTAGGAGAAATTAGGCAGAAATTTAAACCAGAAATTTACACCATGCTCATTCAGAAAACGCTGAAATACGAGGAATCTTTTGGTATTAAGACTGGAAATACCCAGTATCTAGCAAATTACGAGATAATCAAGGACATGTTTGACAGGAAGACTGTCCTTATAGTCAGCACTTTCTCCAAGACAGTTATGCAGCAAATTTACCCCTTTTATAATTTGCAAGAATCGGAGGACAGAATCAATTATTTATTTCGTTTCAGTTATGTTTCAAAATCGAATTCAATGCACAAAAGAATATATCGATTGTGAGTGTAATTTTATCTTGATAATTTGATAACTTTAATTGACCATGCTCATTTTTTAGCCAAAAAGCTTGCTATGAATCTGGAATTATTGCCCAATTTTACCGAATCATTACTCTCGCTGCTCAACAAATTGGTCTAATGGTAGCAAAGTTGAAAGGTCACAAAATATTAGCAAGCTCAAAACACCAGCCAATCGACCTGGAAACTTTTGTAAAAGGACCGTTGTTCACGATTTTAGTCGGATATTTTATATGCATGATGGTAGAATTTTTAGAATACATGCGGAAATTCTGAATAAAATGAAAAAGCAAGTTGATTTATTCAAATTATTCAACATTGTCAAATATGGAATTATTCCCTTTCATACCGGAATAATTTAATATTCCATAATTAACCTGGTTAAACTTTGTAACTATAGCAATTGTTTGAAACAAAACATAATAAAGAATAGATCAAGATAACTTTGTTTGGATAGATTTTAACTGGGTAGTTTTTCAGAGAATGAATGATCCATTTAAATTTTCAAGAATATTGACTTCTCTGGTTAAGTTTGACTATTATGAAGATGGTGAAAATGTTAAATGCAATCAGAACCAGAACAGTTCTGAATCAATTCGTTTTGTTCACCTAGAAGTATGAATTTTTTAGCAAGATTAAAAATTATAAACAAATTTTTTGCAACCACCAAGGTTACTACTTTTGGATATGAGAGCTACTTGATTAATTATTTAACTTGCAAGCTCAATTTGAATACAATCGTTGAGCAAGGCGATTGCAAACAATATGAGGTGAATTTATATTCTTGATAATTAAATCTAGTTTAATAAGAGCATGGTACTTTTCAGAATGTCAGCCATGTTTGCACAATAAGTGCTGGTATGACGGAAAGCCTGGTCAGGACTACTAACTCAGTTCCAATATTCTTGGAATATATCACAGAAATACTGGGAGTTTTGAAATATGACGAAAACGTTAAATCATTCACCAAGCTATTTTCGAAAGAGGTTAGTCATTCAAAAAAATATGAACAGTTTCATTTGAATTATGAAAAGGTGTGGTATTCGCTCTTGATCACCTTAATTTCAACTGGATTGATCCTATTCTTGAGCAACAAGTCGAAATTGAGCTTGATAGACTGCGCTGCAATCATTTTGAATAACCTATTAAAACAGCCATCGGTGATGTTCGAGCGGTATTTGCGAGGTTACAAAAATAAAAATGATCTTGCTGGAAAAATTATAATTATTTTATTGCTGAAATGGATCTTATTCTTAACGATTATAACAAGCTGTTTTGGTGGCAAATTATTGAGCGCATACTTTATCAAGACTCCCTCGCTTACTATTGAAACATTGGAAGAGCTAGTTTCTAATCCGGGTCTTTCTGTGGGAGGAATGAAAGGCTTAAACCAATTGAAAGAACTCAAACCCAGAGTCTATGAATCGCTGGAGAAAAAGGTTATGAGCTATGAGACCAAAATGGGAATTGAAATTGGAAATGAAAAACAGCTTGCTAACAAGCAAATTATCCTGGATATTATCCACAGGAAAGCAGTGCTAATTGTAGGCAGTTTTTCAACTAAAATGCTTCAACTGTTTTACCCGGAATCTAATCTCAAGGAAAGTGATTACAAATCCAATCAAATGTTTAAATACAGTTATGTCTCGAAAAAGAGCTCAAAACACAAGCAAATACACCAATTGTAAGCCTATTTTTTCACCTAGTTCATTATCACTATTCAATTTTAACCTTTTTACTAGCTTGATGACTTGTTTTGAAGCAGGAATTACAGAAAATTTTCTCCTGCTCATTCAAACTGTCGCTGAAATCTATGGTAAAACAAGGGTTGACAAAGATGAGCTTGCTACAAATGAAGATGACTCAAAGTGTCAAGCTATCAAGCTTAACATTTTTAGCAAAGGTCCATTTCTTGTTCTAAATTATGGCTTTATCATAAGCTTGATAGTTCTTATATTTGAGCCATCATTTGAACTTTTTAAAATAGGTAAATGTAATTTTGAAAAATACAAGATAATTTAAAACTGGAATTAATTTTAACTTGTAGAATTCCGAGCTATAAATATCATAGTTTAAAAGTCATTGAAATATCTTTCACAATATTTCACTAATTATTTCTAGGTTCCAATGAACTAACATTTTTAATAATATGGTTGTTCCTCAATAATTATTGCAAATCGATAGAGCAGGCTCCTTTTTTGTCATTAGTGGTATTTTTATGAGGCCTAATTCATTCTATGTTGTTGACTTTTCTTTTTGTATAAAAGTCACGCGGACCTGGATAAAATTTATCATGCATAACCTCATTATTTGTCTATAATCGTTAATTTATTTACCAAGTTCAAAATACTAGAAAATTATTCCATAAAAGGATCATACTTCACAATGTATTATTTATCTCAAAATGTTACTGTTGAAATAAACTTTCTTTTTTAATTGTCCTAGTTAATCTTTCATTTTGTAAAATATATATTATTTTTATGAAATATTGATCAAAATTTACGTATAGTTTCAATTAATTACATTTGAATCATGGTAATTCAAACCATCAAATAATTTAAACAAGGTATGTTAAATATGGAATAAATTCATTAGAGGAAAAAACCAGAATAACTTAGCTTGCAACAAAAATAAATATTTAAAGCGAAAATTCTCACTTTTCATTAAATGAATTTTGAACCAGGTCAAACGTTTAATAAATGGATGATCCATTTAAGTTTGTCCGAATATTGACATCCATTCTCAAATATGTTTATTATGACGATGGTGAGCCAGTTACATGTGGCGATTTTCAAAACACATCGCAAGTTGTCTACATAATTCACAGAGAAGTATTATTATTATTATCTTGGTGAAAAATTATCAATCATCAATCTAATTATGAAGGGTACAATTTTTGGATACCCAAGCTACATCTCTGATTATTTAACTTGCAAACTTGGTTTGATAGTAATCATTAAAAAGGGAATGTGCCAGGACTACGAGGTAAGTGTAAATAAATATATGTATGAAATTATCTTGGTGCTTTTTAGAACTTAAGCCATCTTTGTGTTCTAAATGAAAATTTGACGGAAACCCTGGTCAGGAGCACAGACTACGTTCCGATTCTCTTGGAATATGTCACTGAAATACTGAGTGTCTTGAAATATGATGTAGACCTATCATGGTGTTCTTTCATCAGGTTATTTTCTAGCCAGGTTAATTGAATTCCACATGAAAACTAAATTATAGATAATTAATTTTTAAAAATAAACTAGATCTGGGCCCTTTTCCTATTTAGTTCATTTTCAATCGGAATAATCTTGTACATCTATTGGAAATCGCGTTTTTCAATTTTTTGTTGCATTTCAATCTTGTTAATCAACTTTTTATACCAGCCATCAGTGATTTTTCGCAGAATTGCCCATGATCATAAAGTTATTAGGAAAAATAAATATAGCGGGAATTTATTGATCTTTCTCCTGGTTATATGGATTATTTGCTTCATTATTTTATCAAAATGCTTATCTGGTTTATTATTGCGAACATATTTCATCAGGACTCCCTCGCTTACTATTGAAACATTGGAAGAGCTAGTTTCTAATCCGGGTCTTTCTGTGGGAGGAATGAAAGGCTTAAACCAATTGAAAGAACTCAAACCCAGAGTCTATGAATCGCTGGAGAAAAAGGTTATGAGCTATGAGACCAAAATGGGAATTGAAATTGGAAATGAAAAACAGCTTGCTAACAAGCAAATTATCCTGGATATTATCCACAGGAAAGCAGTGCTAATTGTAGGCAGTTTTTCAAATAAAATGCTTCAACTGCTTTACCCGGAATCTAATCTCAAGGAAAGTGACTACAAATCCAATCAAATGTTTAAATACAGTTATGTCTCGAAAAAGAGCTCAAAACACAAACAAATACATCAATTGTAAGCTATTTTTTTTCACCTAGTTCATTATTTCTTATTCAATTTTAACCTTGTTATTAGCCTGAAAACTTGCTATGAAGCTGGAATTACCGAGAAATTCTTTTCGCTAGTTCAACTTGTGGCTGAAATCTATGGCAAAACAAGAAACAGAGATGACCTTGCTTATGCTAATGGCGGGAGTGGTTATAATGATTCAGAGTTTGAAGCTATCAAATTGGAAATTTTCACCAAGGGTCCAATGATGATACTTATTTTTGGGTGTGTCATCAGCTTGGTCATTTTTATATTTGAACCAATATTTGAAAACCTGAAAAAATTATCAATATCTAAATTCAAGCAAGATGATTTTGCAATCAAATTCAATCCTAAGCTTATTAGTTTAGCTAGATCAAATAATTGAATAAAAATTTTATATTCTGTCTATTATTTATGCAATAAATTAATCAATGTTATATTTAATTGTGATAGTACAATTGATTTTTAATTATCAAGTTATTTTTGATTATAAAATCAATAAACATGATTAAAATAATGTTTACCTGAATAATAAAATTATCTTGTTTTGAAATATTAATGAACTAGATATAATTTTGATGAAAACATATTGTGATGGATAATCCATTCAAGTTTATCAAGATCTTGCAATCCTTAGTCAAATATCAATATTACGATGATGATGACCATGTTCAATGTTCTCATAGACAAAATAGCTCGGAATCAATTTATTTTGTTCATAGAGAGGTGATGAATTTTTATCATGCTAAAAGTTTAACCGTAATTCTCAATTAACAGCCACCAATTTTTGGATTTGAAAGTTACCTTGCTGATTACTTGATGTGCAAGCTCAATTTGACAATCATCATGAAAACTGGGGACTGCCGTGAGTTCAAGGTTAAACAATTCAATTAGAATCACCTATTCTACCAAATATTTTAACCAAGAATGCTTTTTTTCAGGATTTGTTGCAAGTTTGCACCAAAAATGATAACATGACTGAAATGCTATCAATAGATTCCGTTCCCCTTCTAATGGAATATAACACTGAAATTCTCAGTGTTTCAAAACACGATGAAAACCTCGATTACTTTTCTTTCGTCCACCTATTTTCAGGATCGGTTAGTCAGCAATATTACCAAGTCAGCAAAATTAACCATTTCCCAAAATAGGTCTGGCTACTTTTGTTCTGCAGTTTCGTACTCTATTCTGTAACATTGTTTCGATTAACAAGATACAATTACAAATTCACAAATATTGTATTCTTGCTCTTTGAAAATTACATTGGTCAATCTTCTAGAAAATTGAGCTTGTTAAGAAATTGTATTAAAGAGAAGTATAGTGGTAAAGTTTCGATAGTTATCTTGATCATTTGGATGATAAGCTCTACACTACTTTACCATTGTTTTACATCACTATTATTGAGATCATATTCATTCAAAACGACATCGATCACTGTCCAGACCCTGGAGGAAATAGTGGACAAACCAGGTTTATCAATAGCCGGGTCATATGGCTTGAAACAAATCGAGACATTTAAACCTGGAATCTATTCTGCGCTCAAACAGAGAGTTACTGACTATGAAACAGCTCTTGGAATAGATGGCGAAGATGTCAAACAGCTATCAAATCAAGAATTAATCAAAGATGTAATAAAGAGAAAAGCAGTGATTATCCTTGCTACTTTTTCAAGGCAAATGATTCAACTGTTTTACCCGGAATCTAATCTTAAGGAAAGTGACCACAAATACAATCAATTATTTAAATACAGTTTTGTATCGAAAAAACACTCAAAACATAAACAAATTCATGGAATGTAAGCTCATTTTGCACAGTATTAACCAAGCTACTAATTTTAATTCCGATTTTCACCATGCTAAGTCTTAGGGTGTGCTACGAGGTTGGAATTACGGGCAAATTCTTTTCTCTCCCTAAAGATGTGGCAGAAATTATCGGAAAAACCCGAGATAATAACGAAGACCTAATTGCTATCAACAAGAACTCTAATTGGGATGCAATTGACCATGTTGCTTTTATTAGAGGACCACTCATTACACTTTTATTAGGCCTTATAATAGGTGCAATTGTTTTCTCAATTGAAAAAATTAAGTCGAATAAGATGTCCTCACAATGGGCTGAGCATGTTAAAGTGAAATAATTGTCCAAGATTGTTTGAGATTACACTTATTTAATTTAAAGACACATATGTTTTGATATTGAAATATAATTAAATTAAAAACAAGCTAAACGTATCTCGAAATTCACACTCCAATAGAACAATTGAAGGTAATGAAAAAAGGTTGCAAGTGTAAAATATTTTAGGGGATGTTACTTCATACATAAATATACGAGAATTTAAAATTTATCAAGATAAATTAAACAGCAAATTATTGATTAAAAAAAGATGTTTATTTCAAAAGTTTGCCGGGGAGGGGTGTCGACATCGAAAGATCTATATAGTGTAACCTTCAATTGCCGTTAAAAATTATTTATTGAAAATGTGGTCAATTTTGTTGGCAGTAATTATTTTGTTCCCAATAATTGATATAATTTCAACACTATTGCACTTGTGCAAGATCATTGACCGGGGAAATGTGTTAACCAATTTCTCGTTCGTGAAGAACATCGGGTTTTTCAGACCGAAAGCAAATGCCGAACAATATGACCAAAAGTTCAAAGAGCCTTCAATTTTATTCGACGGAATACGGATTTGTCTCCAATTATTCGTAATATTCGTTCATTTGTTAACTGAACTATTAAGTCGAAATATTAACGATAAAAGCGTGCAAGATCAAATTAATAACCCGAGTTATTTGGCAACAGCCCTGGGTTACTTTTACCTAAATATTATCAGATCAGTACTTCTCGTTTTCTTCTTAATAAGTGGAATTGGTTCAGGCAAATGGATTTACCAGCAATTTCGAAAGTACCCAGATGAATCATTGACCAATTTGAGCGCCAGATTCTGTATGGAGAGACTGCTCAGGATCCTTCCCATCTATTATCTGACTTACTTTTCTCTAATATTTTATTGGAAAACAATGTCTTTGTATAGAAACAACGATGAAAAAGACCAAGCACATTATCAAGGTGATTGTTTCTCGTTCACCAATATTTTATCACACATTTTCATGTACTGGAATTTTGTCGCATGGACTGAGCCGGTATATTATCAAAAATTAAGCTAGCTATATTTTCTTCTAATTATCTCATTTAATATTTGAAAGCACCCCGGTAATTATTGGACAACCGCTGTTTCCATACAACTTGTTCTTGTTACTTTACCTGTTATCTATTTATTAAAAAAGTAAGAAGCAAATTACCAAGGCCATGAGTCAATTATCTGAGCTTATTTTAAAGGTACAGCCACCTTGCAATTTTAATGGCCATGAATTTGATAAGCATTTCAATAAATTTCACCATCTTTTATTCTAATGGATTAACAACTGATTTAGCTATGCAAGGTATAACTGGAAGAAAAGAACATTTTGTTCCCATTCTGTGAGTGACTATCATGGTAGTTTATAAAGATTAATAATTGGCTTTTATATTTTCTTTCCTGAAAAATTTGAAAGATTATATTTGTAAGTAAAACACCATGATCAATTTATTCTGATGTTTGATAAATGAAATTGTCATTAGCCAGGATCACTCGCTCTTTCATTCGATCTACATAAAACCATTTTTGTGGGCCCCTGCTTACTTCAATGGAATGATATTTGCCTGGATAATTGAATCTGGTAATATTGAACAATTTTATACGAGCAAGATCACAAAAACTACAATCCGAGCCACAAAAATCCTGATAACTTTAGTGATGATGGTGGCACTATCAAGGAGATTGATTTTTGATGGTTTGCCGATTTTTAGCGCATTTGAATCCAGCTTCTACACCTTGGTGATGTCATTTTTGACCTTCTACTACATTATTGATCTTGCTCAACAGGAATCAAAAATTAGCAAGTTTCTAAGATATCCGCTTTGGAAACCATTGCGAACATCAGCCAATATTTGTTATTTAATGCACATGACTATTCTGGCAATTTACATTGATTATTTCGAAATTAGCACCATGCTCAATTTGAGTAATGCAGTGTTGCTATTGTTTGTTATCCCATATTCTGTTATTTATTTGGTTTCAATGGTTTTGTGTCTCATATATGAGTTACCCCTCAATAACTTGAGTTCATTATTGATCCGAAAATTATTTGAAACTAATTTGAAAGCAATAAAAGTCAATTAAAAAGACAAATAAATCACCTTTCAATTGCCATCTTGATCAAGCTGATTTAAACAATCACCGGACAACCTTACAAATGAAGACAATGTTGATTATTAAACAAGATTAATTACTTGAATACCCGGAAAAAGCACCTGGATAATAGGGATTGTTCAATTGTTTAAACTACCCACTTTGTTTTGATATTAGATGAGCCTTGTTTATTCAAAGGGTATAAATAGGATTTGAAATAATCCTTGAGTCTCTGTTTGAAAAATTGAACAAGTTAAAGCATTAAGCAAAAATGAACAGGTCACACTTGGCCCCATTCTACGTATTTTTGTTCCTGAGCATCGGATATCACCAAGCTCGCGCTGAAGAAAAAGATGGGTCATTCGCAATGGAAACTTTCAACGGCGCGACTAAACTTTTGTCCGGTGAAAGAAAATTGAAATTTCAGTTTGAATTATCATGGTTACTTTTTCAATATTTGTTTATTAGGCCTTTTTAGTGTACTTGGTATTGGTTTTAATCTGGAAACTATTGCCACTAATATAATTTGTATACCGTGTATCCCTTGTTGCATGATCATTAAAGGTCTTCAGAATATCCGGTATCTGTTGGGAATGTTACCTGGTTTACCTGTAATTGTAAAGAGATCAATCGACGGTGAACTATTTGGTGAACTGGCTCATATGGAACAACAAGATATAAATGGAAGGGGTATACAAGGTGTGCAAATGGAACAAAATGATCAAGAGGGTCAACTTGGACAAACCCAGAAACCAATGAATTATAGCTCTATCAACTAATCCAATATAATACCAAGCACATATTTTGTATTTAATGATAATAAAATACTAATATCATAATCAATAAAACGTTTGAAAAAAATTAAGTAAAGATACAAGGTTAAAATAAAAAGGGCTCTGGTTTTATTCCAATATTGATAATTTTAATTAATTTATCAATCACAAATTAATAATTAATTTGAAAATTACAGTTTGTAATAACAAAAAAATATTTTGAGAAAAAATGGAGAATTATGAAATATTGTAAAATTATACTAGCTACTTATTCTCAATTTTATTGAGCCAGTGAAAATAATTATTAAAAACTTCTATTGCACTATAATTTGAACTGGGTCACAATTTCGACAATAGGTGCAAGACTACTCTGATGCCGATGTCTTGAAGCCAATAGCTTTTCGTCATTAGTATTGATCACATCCTTGAGCTGATCCCAAACCTCTTCATCAAAATAACGGTCGCATTCCTCGACGGACTGGTATTTATTGCAGGCGAAGGCACTCAACTGTCCGGTCGAGTCCTTAATCATTTTCATGACATAATCGACATTTTGTTGGTCACAGATCCGGGATATTTCCGTTCGAATGCAGGCATTCCTCTGATGGAAAGTACAACAAATGGCCGGAATCTGGAACTCAGAGCCAACCCTTTGGTTAATATACTCTAATTGTATGATATGTTTGTCGACACAAACGTTCGTTTTGTGGAGCCTTTCCTTTGGTGTCCAACACTTCGCAAAGTCCAAGAACTCTGTGAAAGATCAATTGAAATGATTTTTTAAATCTAGTAAATTGAACATGATAAATTAAAAATTATTTAAAAATTATTCTTCTGTCGGTTGATATCCAAAAATAAATTATCTTGCTTCAATACTAAAATTAGATCTAGAATTGTTCACTTATTACAGTTTGGATTTATTTGAAATAATCTAGCTTCTTTATCAAGCTTTAATTGAGCAATTAGAGGAAGAAAATTAATAGAACGTGGTACCTTTTCTAAATGCTTGATGCCTACATCTCCTGGCTATGATCTTTCTCAAATTCTTGGTGAAAATACCGAGTGCTTGTCGGGGAAATGTTGGCAGACAGTGCCTACCAAAACGTCTCAGGCATTGTATTGATTCGAATGATAAGCTTGGTGAAATGAAAAATCATTAATTTCATAATTTAAATTTTAAAATAAGGTAGATAAATTTAATTATTCATTAGGTCCAAAAGGAAATAAATTTATTTGGATAGTTAATCTAATATTAAAATTCAATTTAAAAATTACAGTTTCTAATATCAAGAACAATTTTTGAGAACTTTGAGGTTTTTTTAAACTGTAATTTGAACCAAGATTAAATTATTAATTACCTATCTTTTCAATTAAATTAGTTATGGGAAGATATCGAACTTCATATTTTTGTTGACTCACTTGCAATGTCTGTCCATTTCTTCCTCAGTGACAGGTATGAGGACATCGGGATTGCCGAAAATGATCACATGTTTTGCGCACTCGTCAGCCACCTTGACACTTTGGTGGCAATCGTTGCACCAGACAAAATAAGCCTGGCTCACTTAAATGAAAAAAAGAATTTAATCATAATAAGATAGACACAATTTTTAACTTACAGAACAAAACAATTGAAATTATAATCATGGTCGTTTTGTTTTTAGCAAAGGAATATTCCACCAGACTCAACGAGCATTTTCATCTTGTTAAGTACAATTTTAAAACGCAAATATAAGGGTACTTTTCCTGACAAACCGGAAAAGTTGGAAACTCAAGAAAAATGTACTAATTGTCTGCCAATCGCTTAATTACTGCAATCAATGGCAGCCATTGAGGCGTAAAAAATGATCAATTAATTGCTTTCCTTACCTTTCATGCAAAACCTATTCATGGATTCCCATGATTACTGACCTTGAAACTTTCCCTTCATTCAAATGGCACAATAAAATTGCCCGGATAACACCGTACATGGTAATTCCTATCATTAAAAATTGAAAATTGCTCAAGAATAAATTCATTTATTAATTTACATAGTTAACAAAATTATCCCAGAATAGCACTTAATGTCACCAACCAAATGTTAATTTAATCAAAAAAGCCAGGTTATTTAATTTTAACATGGTGTTCATTTTACAGTTTGCAAAAAAGTTTACATTTCTATAAACTTTAGAGTCTAAAGTTTATCTTAATATTAAAAACTGTAATTTTTAATTAATATTTCAATATTTAATTGATATAATAAATAAAATTCTTTTAGTTGGAACACTTGAGCAGATAGTTTAATCTAGAAACTTTTTTTTAATGATATTTAATTTACCAAGCTTATCATTTGAATCAAATACAATGAATGGCATATTTTTTAAAATGAGAAAAAATGTACAAGATGACAATTGAACTTTTTAGAATAATGATCTATTACATTTCAAAATGGGTGATAATAGCTATGGTGGGCCCCAACGCGCTCTTATGCTTATGTCTTGTGGCCAACAGGTGTTCGTCTTTGCTGTTGACGATGTCTTTAAGCGGTTCCCAAACAGTGGCGTTGAAATAGGAATCGCAAGCATTGGTTGTCTTATAGGAACCGCAGGCAAACTCACTGATCCCCGCATAAGAACCATCGATGGCCTCCATTACAAACTCCACGTTATCTTCGGTACAGATGTCCTGCATTTCCCGGCGAATGCAGTCGTGCTTCTGATGGGCTGTGCAACAGACGGCCGCTATCTGGTGCTCAGGGTCTAAGTTGTTGTGAATATATTCTAACTGGATTATGTGCTTGTCCACACACACGCTGACCTTGTGCATCCTGTCCTTCGGCGCCCAGCATACGGCAAAGTCCAAGAACCCTTTTGAATAAAATGAGCATGGTGAATTTTTATATAAAATTTTAATTAAAAATAATAGTTATTAATTTATGGAATAATCTAGTTACTTTCTCGAATATCATGGTTCTTGCACCTGTGCTTGATTATCTGTTCCACGTCATATGTGTAAATAGTGAGCGCCTGCTGAGGAAAGGTAGGCAAACATGTCCTCGAATATCGTTTCAGGCTTTTAATGGCGTCAAACATAATTCTTGTTAAGAATGAATTTAATTTTTATTGAATTTATCATGATAGGTTTCCCTCTCACTTGCAATGCTCATCCATTTCATTCTGGGTGAGCGGTATGAACGCCTCTCTGTCCCCGAAAAAGGTCAGGTGCTGTCCATATTGGTCGGCCTCTTCTACCGATTGCCTGCACTGAAAGCTGTCCACAATGAATAACCCGATCACTTGATAAAAATAATGCTTTAATCTTGATGAATTTCAGAATTAATTGAGCAAAGCTTACTTATACAAAAGGAGACTGTTATCAAGAACATTATCACTGATAACTTCCATAGCTTTTGGCCACTCTTCTCGTCCTCAATGGCCAGTTTGCCGGTTGAGTCGATTTCAATTGAAAAGGTATAAGTCATGATAAATAATAAACGAGGAATAAATTATCTTGGTCTAATTTACATAAAATTTACATAATAAATCAATATTCTATCGTCCAACAAGTTTAAAATTAGCTTCAGGTAAAGTTTTTTGAAATTTCAGAATTAAATTCCAGCTTTGATTTGGAAAATTGAAAAATCAAATGCTTCGCTCAGTTATGTGAATATTCTGTGCAATAAAATTCATTGTCATTAACAGCCATTTGAATAAATAAAGAGTTGACTCTCTTTTCAACAGCCATGACCAAGGTGTCCAATTCGAGCAAGGTTATTTTATTTCGAAACACAAGAAAAAATTGCCAAACTTTGCTCATCCACAAAATGAAAATTATTCTTAAAATCGAGAAAGCTTATTTATCAAGCTAATTTATTATGGTAGGTGAGGGCTAAGGTATGCACCCACTCCTTGGCCATCCCAGTCATATGAATTGGCATTCAATAAGTCACGCAAAGAGCGCTTTACAGACAATTAACAGCAAATAATTTTGATGACAATTAAGCGTAAGTCACAAATCAAGTGCCAAAAACTCAGTCATTGTATCAAAAACTTCTTTATTATTCATTTGATTGATGAAAGTGAAGGAATTTTTTAAAACAATTACCTTACAAAAGCACTCCTGTACCTAATAAACTAGATATTACTTGTTGATTTGTGATAATTTTCACCTTGTTGAAAAATAAATTGGAAAATTGCAAGATTGAAAATTTTTATTTTAATTTTACAATCAGGGTCGTTTACAATAAATTAACTAGATTAATAGAATATGCTTGATAAAATTAAATGGAATGTTGAAGCGAGAACAATAGTATGTAATTAAACCTCAAAAATACCTTGATAATTTTTCTTAAGGAAATAGAGAAGATCAAAAGAAAAATTGACAAGGTGAAGAATAATTTTGATAATGACATAGACATTGATTTAATCACTAAAAATACCCATTATTAGTGTAGCTGACTTGTTGAACAAGGTCATTCGTTATGATAAATTGTGTAACCAATGCCAAACCCGATCAATAGGCTAAACAATAGGCTGACATTCATAGTCATTATAATAGCCATCAAAAGGTAATTAATTGTGACTTTAATTGTGAAAAATAATGTGAGTATCAGACGGGTAGTCACCGGCACAGCATAACTGTTTGCCATTTGCTTGATGGTCTCAGACCCGCTAAAACTACTACTCTGCACACTTATCCTGTCCTCCTCTGTCTTGATGTATGAGATGTCCACTGTTCTCCTGTTGATCGGAATCAATTCCTGCGATAAGTCGGCAAACTTCCGGCGCCGGTATTTCTCGTAGTAATGGCTGACCGCGTGATAGCCTATCGGCAGACATATCACGAACAAACACGCGAGCGATAGTTCTAAACCCAGAAATAATCTTGTTAATACAAATTATAAGCTTGAGCAATTTTTAAGATTAAGTGAAATTGATCTAGGTAAAATTTTCGCCTACATTTTCATATTTCTGATAAAAATATTAATAATTATTTTAGCTTGTTGACTCATAATTAGTCTGGTCTATCAAATAAGTCTATAACAAAACTAACAAGATCAATTTAATAACATGACATATTTATTCCATATGCTAGTTAATTTTGAGGAAAAATAGCATGAAAAACTTGTCCTTGGTCATTGATTTAAAGAATAACATTTACATCTATCGAGTTAATCAAATGGAACTAGATTCTAAAGTTACTAGATCATAAATCAAGTGTAATTGATCTGATAATAAATATTTTTGAAAACAATGTTTCAGAAAACTTACCGCAAAATGTGTTTAATTTAATCCACTTAAAGAACAAGATATCATTGGCTGTCTTGAAATGGAAGTAGTTCTTCATATTCTAGGTTTTATTATTCGTGAAAAGCCATGTCTTGAATTACAAGCAATTATTTGTCTGACATTTGAATGACTTCTGGATTAAATACTTTCGGTATAATTGAGACAATATTTTCGGTACAAATAATTTGTTATAAACGATAGTAAACACAAATTGCAAGATAGAAGTGATAGTAATATCAAGTTTATGCCATCAAAACAGTGTAAAACATATGTTTAGACATGACTTTTGATTAATAACTTGTTTTTGATGATTAATATTCGCTTCAAATATCAGTTATTAATGAAAACGGGATTTGATTTCAAACTTTTATTTCAATTAAAAGAGTCTTTCGTTTCGATTAATGACAACAAAAAAGTCTGTTTTCATAAGAGATATGAAGATTTAGATAATGGGTTATCACTGAATGAGGTCCACAAACCTTCTGAAAAAGGGACACCTCTTGTGATTGAAAGAAGATATTTATTTGAGTCATTTGTCGGATATTTTTAGATACATTCCTATTGTGTATTCATGTGTTCCCATAAAATGCTGTTTAATTCTGTGCGGAATTTAGGTTTGAATTTCATTGTATTAAAAGCTGAGTAAATATGAGGGGAGAGAGAGAGAGAGAGAGAGAGAGTGAGAGAGAGAGAGAGAGAGAGAGAGAGCAATTGAATTATTTATGAGAGACTGAAAATTACTTTTTTCGATCATGGTAATTTATTATTTTATAACTCTTGGAATTAAAAACTGTAATTTAGTTCTTGTTTTTCTTCTTTATTATATCATAATTAGTATTGTAATCGATTGGATTAAAAGAAGATAGAAGTTATTTTTGTCAAACTTGGTTAATTGAAATTTGAAGAAAAATATTCTTGATCACCTAGGTTAGAAAATTTATGAATATTTTAATTTGACTCCAATTTTAATACTAATTAAAAGAGAGTAATGTTTTAATTCAAACAGTTTTTATAATCCTATTAATTTGTGAAAGTTTTATCAAGTTTAATATTCGTCGAATTTTATATAATTATTTATAAATCTATTTATTTTGTAATTTAAAACTAATTGTTCCTGATTTAGATCCTGTTTTCAACAGGATTGCATGTACCTGTGCGAAATAAAAATGGAAATTCCACTTATTAGATGAACAGGATATAAATAAACTCAAATTGATTCAATTAAAATTAG
>JAQIXD010000707.1:0-22026 GCA_034699985.1 Minunthozetes semirufus | reverse complement strand
GTGAAATACCACCTTGCTAGCAAATTTCAAATTAAATCTAGAAGACACACATCGCACAAACTATCGCACAAACTATCACACAAACTATCTTTAGTTTTCTTATTGAGTCCGGACTCCGGTTTACCTCAAAATATTTGAATTATTTTCATTTGAATTGAAAGACATGAATTGCCCCTTCGATAAACATTTGAGGATAATTACCATGCTAATATCAAGTAAAAGTGTAATACAGATCTTGTGAACATAAAATTAATGTTTAGCGAAAACTTAAAATAATGTTTGCTCTGGAAGTCAACAAACCATATAAATTAATACTAGTTTTGAAAACTTCCGGAGGAATAACCACTTTTACACAAAATATTCAGATTAAACAAAAATTGTAAGAAAAGTAGAGAAATGTTTAAAATTGAACATAAATTCTGCAAATTTGCCGCAATTTTCTCGATGGGAGGCAATCATTAATCGAAGAATTGAAATTACTATGAAAATGTTGGCTCAATTTATCGACTAATTGACTGATACTTTCCGCCACTGGTTTTAAACCAAAATAATATTCTTATATTAAATGTATGTATTAGTGATTGGCTTCGAGCTATTCCGAGCGATTCCTAACCATTCCAAGAGTTAACGCAAAACTAAAACAATTTAATTGACTAAACATTTAATTTGTTTCAATCAATGAGTTTTTGAATTAATTATCTGAAATCAATGATCTCTTATTATGTCATTATTTGTTCTTCAAAATAGATACCACTTAAGTATATTCACAAACCTATGGTTTGTCAGTAGTTTTGTCTAATGGTTTAAAATCTATTTAATGTCTTTTAGTAGAACTGAAACTAAAAAACCATTAAAACAAAAAACTTATTTCAGTCAAAGTGTGGGAACGGCTGTCCATTTAGGCAAACAATTTGAATATCCTTTTGTTTTCAAATGACAGAAAAGTTTGAATGATTTGAATGATTTATTAGCGCTTCGTTTAACACAAATATATTTAACAAATGCCTGCTTTGAGTGCAATATTATTGTGGATAATATTGGATATATTGGATGAGTTGATCTCATTTATCTTAACGTGAAATATGTGGTGAAGTTATTTGAAGTTTTATTGTTTGCCAAAAAAGTCGACAAAAGTAGAGTCGGAGTGGAATAGAGTGGAAACGATGGAAATCATCAAAATTCAGGAAAGAAATCAATTGCTATCGTATTCACGATTTCCTGCAATTTTGTTAGCACTGGCTCTACATTTGATGAACACTGGGTGAACACTGCTCAGCATAGTTTGGCCATTCATTCAAATAAGGCATATAACGCATGCAATGAATGACGCATCCGATAAGTAGTGCTATTCTGGCAGAGAGTGGTTTATAGTTGACATCGAATGTGCTTTTTGTCAGCAAAGGATATACGCGATGGATGAGCACAAGTCAACGTTGTCAGTGCCGGAGCAATGGTTAATGCATAATATAATACAATGTCTGATAATATGCATACTCTTAAGTCTGTGCGAAACGGCTGTGCGAGTCATGCGAGACGTTTCCGTGAGTGCTATTCAATAGTCGATAGTATAGACAGTTGTCGTCAACCATCACAACCATCGACTATAATGTGCTCCGAGAAGTCATTAAAAAGTGAAAACCATTACAACCATTAGGCCATCGCAACCGATTGTTATGGAGAACTGTTATGTGTGTCCACGACAGCCATATATTATACAATAAATATATGTATGATATATATTATATAAGTTATATAATATATAAATAATAATAATACCAGTATTTGGTGATAAGCCTGAGCTCTCATATTCTAAAATGTAATAGTGATGTGAAAAACGACAGGAAAAGTGGCGAATTCAACACGTTTTTCAGTCACGCGATTGGCATATAAACTACACTCACAGCCAGTGGTGAAAATCGATGCATTAACTCATAATTTCCTTCCTATCATATCCTATCATAACCTAACGATCCATACTTTGCGACACTTGTAATGCCATCCATTCGTATAAGACATTAAAGCAATTTTAAAGACATGACTCTCAACAACAATACTGGATATGCTTTCAGTCATTTGAGATGATTCCAGAAGAACAGTACTATCAATGATATACTACAGTATAGTATCACTATTACAATACATTTTAGTTGAGTACAGTATTGTTCAGATTTGATGAACTCATCTGAGAATAGGTCGCTCACGATATTCACAAAACGAGTCAATTATGGAAATATTAAATTATATATTCATAGTATCGAAAGACGATCTCCATCTCGATCTCCACTTCTGTTAAACTTGTTTTGGCTATTATTCTATCACATAATTCCTGGTCTTATAATTCAAAACAATATATTATTTTCATTTGAAATAAAGGCCATAAAAAACAAACTTTGATGCAATTGACAGAAAATAGTGAGCCTTCAAAACATATAATGTATTCCTATTGAGTTCAACAGATTATTATACAATTCCTCAAATAATTGATGTGTTGCTAACAAAGCCAAGACTCAAATTGAATTATGAGTTATTCCTCTATTTTATTTCAAATAAACTTTATTATGATTTTTATGATTAAAATATTCAAAAGCAATCAAACGGTTCTAAAAGCAATCGAAAATCATTTCAATTATATTATTCGCAAAATATTCTCAGATCTCCCAAATAATAGAAATTTTTCGTTTAAATTCATCTTTCAATGTAATTTTGGCACTTCTTTTCAATGTGTAATGCAATGTCTATTTTAATACATAAAATCATTTTTTCTTCAGAGCACTCAAATAAAAGTCAATCGTTTGAAATATTATTAGAAACAGATCATTATTTCATTTTAATTTAATCAATCAATTTGATCCAGGAAAATTGAAAGGTGATAATATGATGAAATCAAACCATCAACATAATAATCATAGACTTAATGTTAAAGTTTTTCAAACCTTTGCTATAACTTTAAGCTTACAGTTAAATGAAGTCACAAATTGTGAGAAATATACGAAAGAAATGTTATTTTCAAATACAATTAAATTCGACGTAAACTCAAAGTTATTTGTTATTAATATTACTAAATATTATTATTCTTAGATTAACCAGACTTCCTTGAATTGATCAGGATTTTCATTGAACTTTATTTGACACACTCCTGAACGGTGTCTGCCAAGGATATGGAGAGTTCCTTGATTTTAATTTTTAAAAATTTTAGGGAATTTATATAATTTGCTGAAAATTAATATAAATTAGTGATAAAAAATTGTACATTAAATTGTTGAATTTAACCTTGATCAACTTACCCAACCTAACTATTAAAAATATAGGGTTAATCATCCATATACTTTTTTGAGCTCTCAAAAAACCTCAACAAAATTTATACCATTTCCTCTCACACACCCCCTTCGAATAAAATGTCCCTATTCATCCCTACTCCTTGATTGCTGGATGAGTTAGTGGCAAAATCTTCTTCTCTTCACAGAAACTTATCTATTCCTTCCCTGATTTGAGGACCTCTTCGGAAAGTTGTATCTAAAATAATGACCAATTCGTCACTTATTTACAAATTATTAGTTAATCTGAAAATCTTTTGATTTAAATATTACATGAAATTTTTTTAAAAATCAATGTACTTGCTTACTTTTAGTAGTATTTACCAAAAGAGTTGATGGTTTTGGTAATAATTGAATTTCAAATAATATCCAAAAGATGTTTTCCTTGTCTTAACCCAATCTTAAATGTCTTTATATTTGAGGGATTTTTTCCTAAAACTTAAGTCAATTTGTATTTCAAAAACTGAAGTGAATTTCATAAGAAATTATATAAACAAAAATCTGTGAGACTATCGAGAAGGTGGTGGAGGAAGAGCTCTGATTACATTTTTACTAAACAACAACAAAAGCTAACACACAAACCGTCTATATCTGTTTATTTACATATAAAAAAGACCAATAATTTTTATAAACTTTAACATAAGCAGTTTTTACTTGCTATAGATTCAATTATACCTAGATTGAAGACCAAGATATTCCAAAATTAATATACTAATGTAACATTAGTAATGTACTTACTCAACTAAAATAAGAATTTCCAGTGAGAGTAACGCCATCTCAACACAAAATCTTTATTGAAAGTTAAACCAACAATTTTAACTTTTGATTAAAAATTTTAATCAAATTTTTTAATCAAAAATTTAGAGAAAATAAAAACAAATTGATTTAAGTAGAGTGTTATGAGTCATAAGTTATGACTTATAACTTAGGAATATATGATGGATACTCATTATTTTATTAAATTACTTTCAATTGAATAACATTAAGTCATGAATATTAACTGTTATTAACAATTAATAGTAAGAATAAAAATCTAGAATTCAAACATTTATCTAATAAAATATAATAATAACAAAATTGAATAAAATTTGAAATGTTTAAATATTCTGTTATAACAAAAAAGAACGGATCTTAGTTGTCAGATAAATAATTATTATGTTTTCTTTTTAAGATCACTTGATTTAATTGATTTATAATAGATTAGATGAAAATAATATATTGGTCTACTTTTGCGTTTTCTATAAAATAATTGATAAATATTATGGAAACCGTAAATAGCACTTCATTGCAATACACATTGCACTACATTCTAGTGCTTATTCGCACAAATAGATGGCAATTCATAACTGAATGTTAAAAATCCATTTATATTTTTAGTGTATCTTTATATTTCTTCTAACTTAAAAGTCAAATAAATTATCCTCTTAAAAGTAAACATTAGCATAATGAAAATTTATATAATTGAGTATAATATTATTATTTAATCGTTTCGTTAATTAGACAAATTGTGTTCAATCTATTGAATGAATTATTATAATAATAAATGAGATGAAACAAAAAATATCTGTCATTTGATTTCATATTTTCTAACAGATATTCGTTATTATTTCTTTAGTTTGATTTAAAGACATTATTTAGAGTAATGTCTTAGCCTAAGCCTAAGCCTAAGCCTAAGTCCTAAGCCTTGAACTTATACAAAGTTTTCACATAACATAGTAATTCTCACATTATTTTGTGAAACACTTTTTAGAGATCAAAATATGGAATATCTGTTATATTTGTGGAAAATCTCATAAACAAAATGAAAGATTCACTCAAACATAACACTCATTCTTATCTTCCTTTTCCATGAGATTTATATTTTTATTTTCTCGTCCTTTTTGTTAAGAAAATTCAATTAAAATCATTTTGTTGTTCCTTTATATATTGTTTTTTAAAATAATCGTTTGAATAATTAACTGAATTTTATACCAAATCTACCAAATCTGTTGATATTGCAAAGAGTTGGCAAAGAGACCATTTTTCTCAATATTGGAATTTTGCAAACATTCTTTTAATAGAAAATAATTTAATTACTATAAAATTGTCATTGCTACCTGTGCTACCTGTGCTAACCTGAAATTTCATTATTGAAAAGATGACTTAATAAAATAGAATAATGTTGTGTCTATCAATTGTTATAAAAATTCCATTAGTTTTCATGATTTGTTTCTTTTCTAAGATTAAAATATTGTAATTTAGTTGTTGGGCAAACATTTTACTCATCCGAAAGGAAATTCTGGAATTACTGCTGAGTTTTTGAGTAAAATTAACATTACCATAATGGTAAACTATGTATATTTAAAATAATTAAGTTTTGGTGCAAAATTTCTTAATCATTATCCTTCGAGTGGTTAAACCATAAGAATGGCAACTCCTTCCACTAACCCTTCTTTGGGCAATAGTTTGTTTTAAATTTAATTAATAAAATATTCTTCTCTCTGGAGATAACATGTTTTGTTTGTCATTTAAGTTTAAAAATCAAAGAATTCATAAAATATTTAGAGATAATTAATTTGTAGGTATTCTGATTGGTCAGTTTTTCGTAGTTTGTGCTAATGTTTGACCAAATAATAAAATTTAAGTTTTAAATATATTTCAATAGTTTTTGTGAATAATATTTTTGGTGAGAAATATGTTTTATGTTTTACTGTATATTAAATAAAGTTTCGATGCGTTAATGCATTGAAAAATACATTTGATTTGAGAAATTCAGAAACTTTTATGTAATTCAAGAGCTTTAAGCAAAAACATTCTTTTTCTTTAGGGGTTTCAGGTGTTGCCTAACCAGCCCTCGAGCGCTTTGTGTGCGCGAAGATGTGATTTCTGAGGCAATGGATGTTAAGTTAGTTCTTAGTTGTAGAGTCACTAAGAATAACATTTAGTTGTTTTTACGACCCGACCAAAAAAGTGCACGTTTTGTAAATGAAAGTGAAGAGCACTGCCAACCATAGAGCACTTGAGAGCACTGGTTGTCCGATTCAACAAAACTGCCAAACACTGCCAAATGCTATTATCCTTTGTTCAGTTCTTTACTTTGTTTGCCGTTTATTGTGAACAAACTATTGATAGTTATGTTTAAAATCAACTTTTTCTAACTTTTCAATTCAGTCTGCGTTTCGATATCCTGTGAACCAAACTGTTGAGACAATTGAGGGAATCACCCAATAATTATTCCAATTTTACATTCATTACACTCATTATGATATCTCTACCAATGAATCGACTTTTCTTATACTCACTTCTATTCATCGTTTTCTACATTCGATGCATTTCAGGTAAATATCAACTGTTTTCTCAATTGTCTGATATTTCATTCAAAATAACAAAGAATATCATCTTTTCTACTTAAAGCTCAAGTTTATCTTCTCTTATTCATGAATCATGATTATTATTTTGAAGAAATGTGCAAGTTACTTTCTTCCTTCATTCAAGTTTTATAATTAATTTACAATATTAGAAAGTTTTTCAAATCTAAAAGGTAATTTCTTTTCAACATAAATCTTCAACTAACTCTACTTGTACTTTCCAGAAAATTATATTTAATTATTGTTCAGATATGCTAGAATAAGTTCAGTGATAAACAGAATCTTATCATTTTTGTATATTTCAAAGATAAGAATACTTTTTGTTTTTGTTTTCTATTTACTCTCTTTTCTAAAAATTGTTGATTAAATACAAAAAAAAAGAAATTTTTGTTATTTATTTCATTTATGTGAAACTTTTTGAAAACTATTTTCATCTATTTTTAAACTTTCTAACAATCAGTGGAAAGTTTCAAAATAGGATCCAATTGGAGCCCTTCCCAATTGACCCAAACTGACCTAATTTATCAATTTTCAAGTTCGAAAACAATTTTCAAAACAATATAATTCGGGTCATATTATGGACATTAACGAGAAAAACACAAAACAGATGATCAAAATCAGGTTTACTATTGCAGTGAAATTTGTTGGCGTTTAGCTGTTTAGGTGTTTAGATGACACTTCTTAAGTGTTTTACAGAATAATATTTATCAGAGAATGACTCAAATGATTTATCTTTTTTTCATTTCTTTAGAAAACTTTGTTATTCATTTATTCTTATCCAGTCTTTTATGACTCGAATAAGAAATATTAAGTTTTATTATACTTTCAGTTAATTATGAGTTAAACATAAATAGCTCTTTGACTAAAATATCAATCGTATAACAGAGACAATTGTATTCAACTAAACAACAAAGACCAAGAATCAAATTTTTATTGAAAAATTAGATAATATTCAACTAAATAATTTGATATTTCAACAAATTATCTGACAGACAGATAGATATAAAAGTTTGGTAATCATAAAATATTTTACATTTCAAAATTATATTTCCTACTAATAGTTTTACTATATTTAAACTTTCTAAAACTTTTCAAGAATTCATCAAATTTATAATAATTTTGTGAATTTATGAAAAATTGTTGAATTGATTTGAGAATAATATTGAATTAATTGATAATTTAATGAACTATTAGTCACAAAATGTTAATGAAATTCCTGTTTTAATCGAATAAAAGTTTTGCTTTTATTGAATAATGGAATTTGAAAACTCAATTAATGTTGGAATCCAAGGGTTGAAGAAAACATTTGATGCGATTTAATAAGATTTTCGCATTTACTTCACATTTACTTCTCATACAAATCATATTTATTTCTATAACTCTCTTCTCTTTCTTTTTTTATTAAATAAATGACTTTTACTCACAAAACAAAACCAAAGTTTTTAAAAATGTTTTAAAACTGGTTGTTTTAAAAGCCTTTGATGCGTATTATTAATCTTTTCAATGATTAATAACTTAATTGAATTCAAGTCTTTAATGGTTAACTTTTAACAAGTTTTAAGAAGTTATGCAAAAATATGTGCGAAATAACTGTTAATTCAAAAACACTTAAAAGTGAACGCAATTTAAAGGCCATGAGTTTTGTCGGTTATTAACTCTAATGAAGATTAGGTCCAAAGAACCGTCCACTCAAGTCTTCCTCAAAGCCCTCTCAGGACCCCTTTGCTTGACATAAGAATTATGCCATTTCTTGAAATAAGTTTTTAAGGTATGAAAGATATGGGAGGTATGAGATGTATGCGACGAATGGAACTATCTGTGAATATTCCACACATTTCCTCATTAAGTCTCACTTTTTTAAAATTCACATAAAAATGTTGGGTCGAGAAGAAGAAGAAGGCATTGAAGGCATTGACCCGTTGCCAAAGTCTGCCTCACAGTCAGACGCAGTACTTGAGAGCTCAAACATTTACAATGTTGTTGAGCGCCTTCACCTTCAAAAGCACTTTTCACTTTTGAATAACTAAACACATAATAAGTGTACATAAAATTACACTAAACTTATGCCATTTCAATGACTTCCTGATGAGACAAATCCGGACACAAAACCATAATAACTCTTCTAAGCGTCAAATAATTGAATTTAAAGAACTCACATATAGTCGACAGCACTCTGACCAAACTTTATTAAGGAAGACATCAATTGATTTTATTTTAGACTTTGAGTTAACTTTTCAATAGAATCACATGAAGAATGATTTTTCATTATTTTTATCAATATTTTAAAATTTTCTTTTGAATTTTAGCCGCTATTTATTATGAAAAGCCATCATCAGCCCGATTGGCAGCTGCATCACAAAAGCCACCAGGTCAGATATGTCAGATTTACATCAAATACTTTAACAAAGAATATCCGAAACTTTTGTTGCTTTTAAAATAATATTAAACTTTTGTGAAAACAAATGCATTTCATACTAAATGAGGCGTTTATTACAAAACCTTTTCTACTCTCAGTTACTCTAACATTGAATTATTCGACCATTAAATTGATTTTAAATCTTTTGTTAATTATTTTCTATAATTTTTAAAAATATTATAAATAGAGTCAATTCAATTGACACATTATAACTCTTACTAAAAAAATAAAATTCTTGATGATGACTAGCCTGTACATACCAAAATCAAAAGTACCAACATGGTCAACAAGTGCCAACGCCAGAACCTTGTCTAAATTGTACATGTCGAAAAGGCGTTTTGCTGTGTTTCCTTCGGGTGTGTCCCACTCTCATTCAATTAAACCCGAGTGAAAATTGCATAACAGTTCGAGAGCCGGGACAGTGCTGTCCTACACTTAAATGTGAGAAAATTACTCAGAATGACATTTCCAACACAACCCCATCCATTCCATCAACAAAATCTTTATCGGGATTTTCGCAGACATTAAATAATGAAAGTTCTAATACCGAACGAACAGATGTATTGAATGGTTTGTTCTCATTATTTGTTGAACTCTTTATCAAATTTTTAAAAATATTTTCCATTTAATAAAGGAGGAGGTCTTACAACTGAAGACAATAGGAATTCAATTCACTATTTTTCAGGTAAAATATCAAGATTAATTTAATTTATTAGTTATGATTCTTTAATTATAAGTTTTGTTTAAAATGTTTGAAATATTTTAGTTATAAATTATATTCTGAATAAAGTTTTGTTAATTGAATTCGTTTTTAAAAGATTTCAAGAATTTAAAAGAAGAGTCAGAAAAGTCATTCGAAACCAGAAATGATGAGAGGGTTAGTGTCACTCAAAAAGACATAACTACTACTATATTCCAAACGAGTCCCTCCACTACTTTCCACGAATCTCTTTTGTTGGTCACCTCGAGTCCTGCCTCTACTCTTGTGGACAGCGAAGATAATTTGATTACAAGCGCTGAAGGAAGTCAGTGTTTAACAGTGTTATCATACAATTAATATAATTTTTATTTATTTAATCGCTCTTTACTTTACTAATTTGTTGTTGTATTAATAGGTTGTCTAATTAATGGAACCGTATATGCTGAGGGTTCTGCTGTTATTTCCACCTCCTTTTGTGAATATTGTTATTGTATCAGGTTAGTTTTCTTGAATCCAAAGAAATTGATTTTTTTAATCAAACTTTATTTAAATAAATTAAACTCAATTATTGAACGTATTGTAGATCTAAAAGAATGTGTATAAGACCTCGTTGTCATCTCTCCATTTTGGGTTGTCTTCCTCGATATACCAGTGAATATGCCTGTTGTCCAACGAGCTATGTTTGTGGTTAGTGTCTTATAGATACAAAGACTGTTGACTGACATCGAAACCAATTCAATGAATTTTCTAAATATTCAATTTGTTAATACTTTTTTTTGAAGGCGAAGAAGCGTTGACAACACTTCCAATGACTACAACAACAACAACAACAACTACTGTTTCCACAGTAGACCCTGGTCGATTATTAGGAAGAAAATCGGGTAAAGTTTCATAATAATATTGAATCCGATATTTTATTATTCTTCTGCCTGTCCTTAATTATTCGAAACTTTTAAGGTTACATTATTTTTAGTTATAAATTGAAATTAAGCTAAAATACTACTTTTTTCAATATTTGGTCGAAATCCACTTAATAAATGTTGCAATTTTAATAATATGATCAATTGTTTTCCATTTGATTTCAGCCTGTATTATAAATGGAGTTGAATATAAAGTTGGCGAACCCATAGCCAGTGACGAGGACTGTAAGCAATGTTACTGTTCAACGGGAGGTATCAAGAAATGTAAAAAGATTCAGTGCTCGCCTCAAATAGAAGGATGTGTTCCCATTATTCCTGAGGGTCACTGCTGTCCCGTTGAATACAAGTGCAGTCAGTATTACATTTATTTATTTGATTTTCTATCAAATAACTAAAGAAACGAATTTTCAGATTCCACTTTAGATTCAACAAAATCTTCACTGTTTTTAGAAATTAATACAAATATCGATCAAAATAGAGATTTGAGTTCAACGACAACACAACAGAATATCATTGATTTAACAGAAATCGGAATTTCTTTTAATCCAAATGATTCTTCTGATCAGTTGACAACAGAAACACTTCTTGAAGCAAATGATAAACAAGTAATTGATGAGGAAATTACAAATTCTTCGAACTCAAGTCAAACATTTTTGACGACAAACAAAGATATTGGAATCGATTCAGCGACTGGTAGTCCTCTAGAAGAGACCGATACTAAAAATACTGAACCAATGGTTGAAGAACTTATTATTCAAACAGAAAATACCATAAATGGCCAGCAATTGAGAAGCGATGATATGGTCTTAAAAATTGAAGAACAAAATTCTTCTTTGAATAACGAATCAAATAAAACCGATATTTCTATTGACACTATTTTGGAGACGACAACTGATATAAACGACAAGCAATCGATTGATTTCGTCAAAAATAATATAAAACCTGATTTATATTCAGAGAATAAGACAATAATTAAAAATGATATCGAGATTACCACTCAAAACGTCCCTACCTTTACCACAGAACAATCTTCAAACTCTTATACCAGTCCTACACCTGAGACGAGTTTGAGTCCAATTAAAAACGTTTTGTTAGAAAAAAGCGATGAATTTGTGAAAAACATTTCAAATGATTCGCTAAATGTTTCGATGAAAAAAATTGTTCCAAACGAAGAAAACGACACAAAACCGGTACAAAACGAGACATCTTATGATTCAGTCGGTGTTATTCTTCAGGGAATAATTCATGCCATCGATAAACAACTGCAAAGAAGAATTCCGGCCGAACCCAGACTTAAGAATAACTCTTCTGATGAAACTTCTGATGATAAACATTCGAGTGAATCCAATAACGCAACTCAAAAACCAATTACTTATAGGAGTGAAAATAAGGCAGGACCTTCTCTTTCCTCTTCATTCTTTATAACTGATGATAACGAGCCTCCATATAAAGCAGATTCTGATAGCGTAGAGATAATAACCGCTAAAACAGCATTTTTTGATTTGCAAGAGAATCCATTAAACCATGATGGTGATTCTATTCTTATAAATCTTGCTCCGAGTACTATGAAAGTGAATTCTTCTCCATTTAATCCAAATTCTTCACCAAATAAACCATCGGTTAGTGCATCAAATGATAAGAAATTTGATGTAATCGCTCAAAATAATAGAGCAGCCATTTACGGAAGACCCGCTAATCCTTTTCCTCAGCAATATTTACAAACAAATAACGATTGGAAAGTTGTTAACTCAGACTTTCCTCGAAAACCTCAATATGAAGCGCATTCAAGTCCTTCGAAACCAATAGATTCTCTTTATTATAATCAGAATAACAACAGAAGAGAGGACTCAGATTCAGACGAAACACTCGATCAGAATAACTCAGATTTCGACAAAAGACCTCGACTTGAATTTGATAATCCCATGGATATAAACAACAGAATGAAAGTCATTCCATTCAAAGTGAATGACGCCGTCGGAGGACTTTCCCATAAGAGAAAAAATGGCTCATTTTTGATACGTGTGTCCACTCCTAACAAGAATTCATTGGCTCCTGATTTGAACTCAAAGTCAAATCAACAAAGTATTAACTTTTATGAGAAAAACATTTGTTTTAAAACTATATTTCTTTATAAACAGTTTCGTGTTTTTTCAATAATCTTGAATACCCTAACGGAGCGATGATTCCTAAATCTGATCCCTGTACCCTTTGTCGTTGCTTTTATGGAAGAGAACTCTGTCAACAGCAGAAATGTCCGGCGCCTCCAGAAAAAGATTGCGTTCCGGAGAAAATGAACGGATACTGTTGTCCCCGATATATATGCCGTAATTTGCTTTAATTTACTTAATTGTGGTTCAATTTGTAGGACATTATTGTTATCTGTTTTATAGGAATTATTGACGAAACAAAAATTACACCAAATTCTCAACCAATCGATGGTTTGGTTCTTCCAAATCCAGATTTAATCAATTCTTCTCCAATTAGAAAAAGTCCTCAATTTTTAACAGAAATTAAAAATAATTTTAATTCAAATAATTTGATGAATGAAACCAACAGTGAAATGGGGTTTCTTGGAGTTCCTTTTCATAACCAGGAAAACAATGTTAAGGACCAGAATATAAACGAAGATAAGAAAAACCCTATTCCTTTGGTGGGAGACTTAGCGACGCCTCCCAATCGTCACATATCACCGACTGTTGACCCCTCTATTAAACCTTTTCAAAGAATATCCGGATTTAAACCAAAACCAAATGAAAATCGAATACATTTTCCGAACGAAAAAGATTCTGTTGTTTCTCAACCTTTGATCTCTGACTCGATCTCCCCTTTCGTTCAGACCAATTCTCGTCCCTCCAAACCAATTGGTAGTTCACATCCATCTCAGTATAATAACGCCAACAAATTTCGTTTAAAGCCTTCGCCATCAATGGGCCAACCCTCTCAATCTATGTCTCCTTTCGGTAGTCCCCAAAAGCCAAATCTTAGACTTCCGCCATTCCTTCTGCACACTCACAGTGGTTCAAACTCTCCTTCGCCTAATCGACAAAAGCCGAATATTCCGTCACCTCATCATTCAGAAGACATTTTAACAAAATCAGAGACAATAAATCGAAATAACATTTCAATGGCAGACAATGAAAACATTTCGGCATTAAATTCAACTGATTTACCGAATAATATTAAAAACGATTCAAATCACGGACTAAACGGTTTGACTCCTGAGTATCATTCAACGACATCATCGGTAAATTAAGATATTGTTTGAAATATTCTAAATATTTTGTTTATTTAGTCGCAACCAATTCATTCATCGACAGCCGCATCATCTGTAAGGCAGAGCTCAACTCCAATCTTTGTCTTTAGTACTGTTTCCACGACTTCGATGACACCAATTGACTCAAAACCAAAAGAACAAAAAATTAAGACTTCGATTGATTCAAATGAGAACCAAAATAAGAACCAAAATAAGAATAATCAAAATAATGATAATCCATGGGATATATTCAAAGTTTCGAGTCAGTACTACTTCTTATCTTTTATATGATTTAAATCTAATATTGATTTTAATTGAATCCAAAGGCTGTAATATCTACGGAACGATGTATGAAATCAATTCTAAAATCGATCGGTTGAGTACTCCCTGCAAAAATTGCATTTGTTCTGTTCAAGGGGTTAAATGCACTGACATTTGCTGAACAACTCTTCGTTTATTTGCATTTAAGAGTGAAGTCTAATGTAATCGAAGAATATTTTGATTTCACCACTAATCTGAAGACATTTGTGAAGAAAACAATCAAAAACATTGGTTTTGTTGATAATAATCACCGAAAATCAGTTATTTTAAGTTCACTTCCGATCGCTTCCATTATTTATTTGTTTTGTATATAAATCTGAACTTAAAATATATTTTAAATAAATTATCAAAACTTCGATAAAAAACTTTTTAAATAAAACATCAAATGATTTAATAATCTTTTGAATTGTTTTTAAACTCAAATTAATATTGAATTTTGATTTTATTTAATGATTTTCACCAAAACTTTACTCTAATTTCAAAATAAATAAAACATTAAAAGGGTTTTCATTAATTAAAGTTTGTTTTAATTGATTCGATGGTTAAGAGTATAATTCAATGACTTATTGTTTATTAAATATAAAGATAAATGAAAATAACGACAATTGAATGCAATTTAGCGAAAGTTCAATGAGTTTTGAAGACTTGAAAAAAAGTAAAAATTTTTAAAATAATTAAATTCTAAAAAAATGTTTAAATATTTGAACAGAATTTACAGAAATGTGTTTTTGGGCTCTAATTGAATGATTCAATCAAATGATTGGTATTTACATAGAAATTGAACTCAAATATTGTGTTATTAGACGTTCACTGTGTCGTCTTCGACGAAGTCTTGTGCCTCTTCTCGACAAACAACTTCGATATGACTGATCTGTATTACAAACAAATTTAAAGTCTTAGAGTCCTATCATTTTTAAAAGAGAAGTGAGAGAGAGAGGTCATACCCTATTTCTGAATTTGACGCCATAGAACTTGTCGGCCTTCTCCAGGAGTTCGGGTCTGAATGTAGTGGTAATGAATTGGGCGTCTTTGCAGAGCTCGTGAATCATATCTTAGTTAATCAAAAACAGAGTTAATAGGAATCAAATAAAATAAGTAATTGTGGAATACCTGCGACAGCCTTTCTATGCTGTGGATCTAATGCCTGATCGATCTCATCGAAGAGATAGAAAGGAGCAGGGTCACACTTCTGTATAGCAAATATGAAGGCCAACGCCACTAAAGACTTCTGTCCACCCGATAACTGCAGCATATCTTTCATTTCAGAGGCACTTCCGGAGAACGAGACTCTAATACTAACTCCACTGAAGTTATCGAAAGTGGGAGGACCGGAGTTGTTCTGAGATTGCGAACCCATGTCATGATTGGGCAGGTCTTCGGTCTTCATATCGAGATGAGCTCTTCCCGAAGGTACAAGTCTTTTGAAGACTTCGCCGAAGAAGAGGGAGACCTGTCTGAACGTCACTTGAATGGCTTCGTATTTGCGTTGTTCTAAAGCTGTCATCAAATCAACTATAGATCGGTGTCCGGCATCCAAATCAGATTTTCGCTGCAATAGTTTCTCTTTTTTCTCAGAGAAGTCGAGGTACTGGTCGAGTGCCTTCTTATTCACGTGACTATACTTCTGGAGCTCTTGATTGCATTGCTGTAACTTTTTGTAGAGTTGTTTGAGACCCAAATTAGCGTATTTTGTTTCTGCATCGCCCGGAAGTGTTCCCAATTCCCTAATCTTTCGCATACATTCCTCAGTCTTTTTGCTGAGAACTGACTGTTTTGAAGTCATTTTCTCCAAATCTTTTGAGTCTTCATTAATGCGTTCGATTGTATCCCTTTCGTCGCTCTTCTTCTTTTCCAAATCTATTTGAACTTCTTTTTGCTTTTTAGACATCGATTCTATGCTTTCATCCAATTGTCTGATCTGATCGTTGACGTCATCGATGCGACCACTGATTACATTAAGTTCTTGTCTTTCACTTTCGAGCTTTTGCTTACGGTCTTCAACAGAGATCTCTTGGAGAGCGGCCTCCAACTCATCCTTACGACGACATAAGTTATTGTTTAGAAGATTTTCTAATTTATTCTTCTGGGCCTCCAAATGCATGCGCCGACTGAACGCTTCCTTATTCTTTTGAGTCAATTGTCTGATCTCATCATTGAGTCGGTCGACCTCTTGCTGGTCAGTGACAGAGAGCTGAGTCATTAAGTCCTGTTGTAATTCATTTCTGAGCGACTCTTCCAAAGATTCCATAGAATTCAAACTCGATTCATGACTAACAAGACTTCGCTCTTTTGGCTGACGAGACCTCTCAATTGTGGACAACTCATCCTTCAATAGTCTGATATCGGTCTTCATTTTATCGAATGTGTCTTTATTTTTGCTGTTCTTTGTCTCTGCCCTTTGCATTTCGCCCACAATTTGATTGATCTGTGACTCTACTTCATTGAGCTTCTGGTGGTGTGCGTCCAACTGTTCCTTTTGCTGTGTTATTTCTGCCATTAAAGTTGAGTGCGATTTATGGAGTTCAAGACGTGAACGACGAGAGTCAAAGTAACCACCGGTTAGCGATCCTTTATGTGAGACCTGATCGCCATCTAATGTAATACAATCCAAATGGGAACTGCGGGCTAAAGAAGTGGCCACTTCTAACGAACGACAGATCAATGTTTTACCAAATATGAAACGCATAACAATTTCGTGTCGATTATCATAAGTGAGTCGACTTATCATCGGAATGGCGTCCTATGGATGGCATTCAAACAAATAAACAAATTTTAAAAATGCGATAAAAACTCATAAAAATATAGAAGACCTGAGTATCGGGATATGCGATCTCTTTGGAGAAGAGTCTGTTGATAGGCATGAAAGTGACTTCACCCGGAAGTTTCATTTTATTCATCTCTTGAAGAATTCTTGTGCCCACTTTGTCGTTTTCCACGATGTGATGGAACAGTTTATTACCGGCTGTCATCTCAACGGCTGTATAAAACTCTTTACCGCAATCGAAGTTCTCGATAAGCATTCCGTAATAATTTTTAGCGACCTGATCATAGCTGCCGCCCCTCTCGCGGAATATTTGTAGAACCTTTCGAACAGAATCTCTTCCGTTTAAAATAGTTTTGCCGACCATTGACCGCAAGAGTTGGTCTTTTTTTGCCTTTTCTTCGATCAACATATTGTGGTTTTGTTGCATTGAGTTCTCCTGACGCCAGAGATCACTAAAAGCCACAAAATATTCTATAAATCTGATCAAAAACACAAACTATTACTCACTTTCTTTCATTTTGAAGCGAATCCTTTTTCTTCTTCATATCATAGAATGTCTTATTCTGGTTATCAATACTGGATCTATTGTTTTCCAACTCTTTAGTCAATTCCTAAAAAATAATATTAAAGAGAAAATGAGAAAAAAATGGACAACAAATTGGATAAACAGTTATTTACATCAATTTTTGCTTCGAGTTCTTCTTTACGTTTGGCATCTTTTTTGAGGTCATCCCTGAGTCGGTCGATCTGTACTCTTTTATCTTGAATATTACGGCGCAATGATTTCAATTCGTTTTGAATCCAATTATCCCTTTCGTGTTTAGAAGTGAATTGAGAGCCTCTGCCCTGTTTTGCGTATAGTTCTGAGCGCTTCTGTTCTTTGAGACTCAGTTTTCGAGTGCAGTCCTCTTCCATTCGTTTCATTTCTTCGTATTCGGGCTTAATTTGGTTGAGTTCCGCCTGTTTTTCAGTTATTCGCTCTTTTAATGTCAAGAGCTCTGTTTCAGCCCTTTTCTTGGAGGAGGCGTCCCCTTCGACCTCATCTTTAAGGTCTTTGATATGAAGTTCGAGGCGTGTCTTCTCTTTAAGGAATGATGAGTGTTCGTGTTGAAGCGCCTCCTTCTCATCCCTATACGTCTGTAATTTGGTTCGAACTTCTCTCAAATCACGACTCAATTCTTTGATCTTATCGGTGGATCCTTGAAGGGCTTCCCTAAGCTTTTCGGTGACTAAACTACTGGTTTCGCGACGGGTTTCTAACTCTCGCTGACGTTTTCGGGCGTCTTCTAACTCGTTGTTATAAATTGTGTATTCGAGGGAACGCCTCATTTTATCCCATTTTTGATACTCTTTCAGCTCTTCTTTCTCCCCTTCAAGAGTCTGAAGGCGTTCCTCAATATATTTGAGTAAATCAATGATTTTTTCCAATTTGTTTTCAGTGTCTCTGAGGAGGACTCGAGACTCTTCTTTGCGTTCGTCATAAATGCGAGTTCCGGCCACTTCTCGAAGAATTTTCAGCCGTTGCGGGTCAGGAGCGGTCGCCATTTGATTAATTTTTCCCTGTTTTACGATATAATAGGGATTACTGCGGGAAAAGCCGGCGCTTTCCAAGACATTCATAACATCAGATCGGGTGACGATCTTCTTATTCAAATAGTACTGATCTTTCTTAAGACCAATTTGTCGCCGAAGAGTGACAAGTGGTTCATCAATGGGTAGTCTGTTATCAGAGTTGTCGAAAACGATCTCAACGTATGCAATCATAGTCCTCTGTCCGGGTCCTTCGTGCAACAGTTGCTGCCTTTGATCCGGACGTAAGTGCGAAAACTCATCGCTTAGAACGAATTGAATGGCATAGAAGAAGTTACTCTTTCCGGAACCGTTTCGGCCAACAATAACATTATGTCGAGGACTGAATGGTTCGACAACTGTTTGCTCCCGATATGAACGGAAACCGTTTATTATTACCTGAATTGAAATCAAATTAAGATTTTGTTAAAATAAATACTGTTTTAATAAATACCTGTTTTATAAACATATTATTGACATTCAGTTAACAACTCTTTCATTAAAATTGAAATACAATTCAAATTAATTTGAAAATTGATTTCAAAAAAATGTCAAAAACTTCAAAAATTCATTCATTTTTGAAACCAATTAAAAGATTGATTCAATTGAAGACATGATTCAAACTTCACATAAATATAATTACAATAATATAATGATTCGTAAAAACTGTAAATAATTTAAATTAAATTAAAATTATTAAAATAAAACAATAAATTCATTTAATATAAATATCAGTGAAATAAACATTAATTTAATATAAACAGTGTTTACATTCAAAATGGCTTTTTTGCCCGGGATTTGCCTCACTATCACTCCTCAGCGCATCTCATTCATAGCCCCTTACAATGCATTATATAATTCAGACGCAGGGCTTCAAACGTGAAAATTGGTTCAAACAGTTCTCTAATATTTATTATAATAAGCCTTTTCTGTGACGAAAAAGTGAAGAGTCGGTCGACTCAATCCTTCAACAAAAATAATGTCAAATAACGTAAACAATTGTCTGAATGATTGGCGCCAACCGTTCGATACATTTGTTGCAAAAATTATCAAATATTTTACAATAAATTCGAGAAATTAGAGAAATTTCATGAAAAAAACAAAATCATAGGAATGGGAGTAAACTGTTATAAACTCATAAAAATCTTTATTGAAATCCAATTAAATAAAAGATGAGTTAATTTTATTCAATTATTAATTCAATCAATTCTTCCTTTTATTGAAAATTTAATTTAAAAGACGACAAAAGAATTGACACAAAAGTTAAACAAATATTTAATTTAATTTCAATTAAAATGTTTTTTATGTAAAAAAAAGTTTTCCTCAAAACAAAAACCGAGAAATAATGCATTAGAAGCAAAGATGAGATCAATTGCTCTCAACCTTTGGTGGGCTATAGTTCTGATGAATCATCTCTTCTTTGTTAATGAGATGATTGGTCTTTCCGACCAAATCCATTAAAGAAGTTATATCTCTGGACCAATCATTCAATACTTGGTTTGGGTCGCGCTGTGCAGAGAAGTTGACGATAGCGATAGAACGGTCCACTTTTGCCCAAATTGTTTTGCTCACCACTAAAGAACTCAACGCTTCTTCTGTATCTTTAAGACTGAGTCCGAGGAGATCTGCCATTCGCTGAAGGCGTAAACGACTGTAATATTTAGACATAACCCGAATGTTCTGTAAATATAAACATTTAATAAGAATTGGATCTAAAGTGAAGACAAATGAAGAGAAGTGGAGACAACTCACGTGTTCGACGACACGATTCTTCAAATCAGTCCATCTTTTGTTTCCGGCTTCAGTCGTATCAAAAGCACCGGTGGGTAGGTTTGGAAGCTCTGGTCCTCCAGTTCTGAGGAGTTGTTGTATGGATGCCTCCCATCCGCGCCAATTAATTAGTTCCCAATTAGTGAAGAGTTTAATAATTTCGAGATATCGGGGGATTTCCTCCAATACTTTCTCGCCTTTAATTCTGTGGATCAGATCATTCTGTTCGTTATCAAACGGCGCGAGTATTACATAAACCACACAATTCTTTATGGCATTTGTTCTGAGCGCTGGATCTGATTGAACTGAAGGTGAGTTGAAAATTGCCAAATAGTGGCGACAAATGGCCAGATATGAGGCCTCGCTTTCATCCAATTCTATCATAAGTTTGAAATATTTAAACTTCAAGTCTTGAACCGATTCCTCTTCGAAATACTTCGTCTGAATCTTTTTGCTTATGATTTGTGTCCGAACGAAATCTTTTTTAGCCAAACAGAACCGCATTTGTTCTAAAATCAGTTCCACTTTTTCTCTCTTATCCATTGAACCAAATGTCTCGACCTGTAGTTCCTGAAGAATATTTGCGGCCTCTTCGATAAGACCGTCCTTTTCCTTCATGTGCGCCAATTTCAGTGTGAGTCGAGCCCTCTCCACCTCAACATATATCTGTTCCCAAATTAAATTAATACAAGAATTCAATCAAAAGAGAGGATACCTTTCCGGCGGTAACTGTTCTAAGAGTGTCAATGAATTGCAATTGAGTTTCTTTGTCGGGAATGAGTTCGACATAACCACAACACTCTTCAATCATTTTAGTTATCGATTGCTTTATTTGAGACCTCCTTTTCGTCAACAAAACTATATTATCATTCAATGCCTTCCAGTTCTTGGCCTCAAAACAGAGCTTAACGATAGCGACCAATACCCGACTCGTTGAATGAGTGTCGCATCCCTTCAATCAATAAATCAATTGTTCATAAAAGACAAAAATACCGGTACTTTGACAGCACTTACAGTTCGGGTCTGTTTTTCGAGTGCCAGCAATATATCCAACGCTTCGCTCAGTTTTCCCTCCTTTTCGACCAAATAATTGAAAATAAAATTAAAATAAAATTCACTTAAAAGTGATTTAAAAATCAGAAGAAGTGACAAACTTTGGCCAATTTCTGACAAATGGGTATTTTTTCGTCCACAGAATTACTGTAATCGACTTCCATCTTAAGAAGTCGTCCCGAATCGTACATCAATTCGTTAGTCATTTTGAAGTTGATTTTGATATCAATTGAAACTAAAATTAAATGATTTGATCACAAATTGTGACAAATATTTGACGAAAATCTTAAACAAAAAATATTGCAAATCATTGCAAATGTTTTCTCTTTTACGCTCTTTTACGCCATCTCTCACTCATTTATAACACTAATTATATACAAATTCTGGATTCACTTATTCAACCAAATTTCCTCTTATTATGGAAACAGAGAATTATAAGTTTTTTGTTTCATTTTTTGTTTGATAATTATTAATCTTTTTCTTATACAGACACTCAGGACACTCAGGAATATAGGATTTAGGAAAGTTATTCATTTGAAATCAGATTAACTTTTATTTCCATTATTTTTGAATAATTTTCTAATTATTTGATTTTTTTT
>JAQIXD010000706.1:0-22030 GCA_034699985.1 Minunthozetes semirufus | reverse complement strand
AAGGAAAAACTCGAAGAAGACATTCGTCGCAAACAGGAAGAGGTTCAGAGAATCCAAGAGGAGGTTCAGCTCAAGGACGAGGAGACGCGTCGTCTTCAGGAGGAAGTGGAAGAGGCCAGACGTAAACAGGATGTGGCGGCCGCTGCTCTGATCGCAGCCTCGACTACACCACAACACCTTAATTTGGTTGAACACGAAAACGAAGAAAATGATGACGAGTTGTTGAATGGAGAGATGGGTCCGTCTCTTGATTTTTTCAATTGTTTGTCCGTTTCTCAAACCATTTCCTCTTTTAGGTGTGGCTTTTAATGGTGATGGAGACGGTGACAGTGCCATAGATGTTCCCCGACCTGAGGAGGAGAGAGAAACTGAAGTTTCAAAGAAGAAGGATCTTCAGCAACAGCTTAAGGTATTATTCTTTTGATATTCAATGAAACAAATCCTCATTTGTCTGATATATTGACAGCAATTACAACAAGATCTGGCGCTCGCCAAAGACGACAGCAAAGTCACCAAAAACGATGTCTTACATCAGGAAAACGTTCGACAGGGAAGAGACAAATACAAGACTTTAAGAGAGATTAGAAAAGGAAATACCAAACGACGTGTCGATCAGTTCGAGAATATGTAAAACTAATTAAAACATAATTTAATTGAAATTATTTTATACACAAAAACCCGAAAAACGTTTTGTTTTTCAAACATTTAGTTCTCTTTTCTGTTAAAAACTCCAAAACTTTTGTTCAAAAAAACAATTTTATTGTTCAGACAATTGACTATAAAATTGGTTTTCTTTCGTCATTCGATGATTTGATTGAATACTTGAATCTTCTCTCAATATTTCAGAACAAAACTCTTATTATTTGTTTCGATCATTACTTCGGAGAAAATCTTCTTTTATTTCAATCAAATTATTTCATAATTTTATTCCGTTTTTTCGATAACTTTATGTTAAGTCGTTTTCATTCATTCCTGTAATCAATTGATTGATTGATTCAATTGTTGTCTATTTTTATGTATTTTTCAGACAATATTAGAGAATATTATTAATTAAATAACAAAATATTTTAGTCTTTCCCTCAAAAGCCTTCTGTTATAAAACGCTTTGTTTTGTCCCCGGATTACAACGAACTCCCAATTGATTCCTTTATTAGTTATTTATATTAATTATTATATAAATTAAGGAATTTTTTGGTTATTACTCTCTAATGTATTCTCTTTAATACGAAATCTGTTTGAAATTCACTGTATTTTCATTAGTTGTCGAATAGTTTACATATTTTTCTATAGATTTTAAACTAAATTTATTGAAGATTTTAACTGAAATTCAGTGCCTTTTCATTGAAAGTTATTTTTTGAAATAAAATAAAAATCAAATTCTTTTGTAAAACTGTTTTTTAATCACTTATTTTTGGGTCAATTTTTTGCTTTTCCTCCGAAAACATGGTTTTCATTGGTTTTTGGGAAAAACGTTTTTATCGTTTTTTGTTTATTGAATTAATTTTCGTTTGAAATCTAATTATTCTTTTGATTAATATTTTTATGCTTTTTATGAGTTTTAAAAATAGTTTTTGTTTGAAATCATCCGTTATTTTAAGGATTGTTTTGTTTTTCCTCTCATTTAATGGTTTAAAATAGTAGTCATTCCGGAAAAAGTTTTATTAATTGATGATTAAGTAAATTAAAGTTGCATTCAATGGGTTTGGGCTCAGGCTTTGTCGGATTATAATCCGATGCATTGTTTTCTTTCATTACTTTCCGAACGGATTATAATTTGAATAACATTTCCATAGAATTAATTAATCTTAAAAACTGTTGACTCAAGACTTGAGTCGAGGAAATATTATCGACAAAATCAATAAATGAGTAATAAATGCGTGACATTGAATCTCAATGAGGAGAGGAATGCATTGAATTTAATCATTAGTTATGTGTTCAGGAATTCAATCGGAATTCACACGAAATATATTCAGCGTTTGGTTTAACCAAACCTATTGTGAAACAAAGTCCAACAGTACTACAGCTCTCCCCTCAGCTCTACCTCAGAATTAATCGATTTTTTATACCTCTTTTCAATCAAATTAAGCGAATAATTGACGCAAATTCAATGAAAAATTAGACATTACTAATGCAAATCAGAGGAAGGAAGGTTGTTCTGCCGTGATCTGCCATGATCTTGGACAAACTCGTTCCTTTTGGGCTCATTTTTACACTAGAGATGCAAATACTCTGATTTTAGAGATATTTCCGTTGACTTAATGTTTGTTTTGTAAACAATGTTTGCTTCGGTTTTTAATTCAATGATTGCCTTAAATTAGGCCTAAACTCGATTGAATTAGAATTGATTCAACACATTATTGGTGATTCTTCTTCAGTTTACTTAAATAGAGGATTAATTAGTGAGTAATCAAATTTATGGTCCATTTTGTCAATCAATAAAAATCTGTTTTTTTGTTTGGATTTAAATCGTTTTGACAAAAGACTACAAATGGTTCGGACTTTTGAGACAGAAGAAGATGTTAAAGGAGACGGTCGGTCCTGTTCTGCCATTCGGGAAGATCTTAAACATTGCATTTATTCCACAGATTGCGTCAAAATTGTATTCTTGAGATCATTTGAAATTGAAATTTGTTTTAATCATTTGTTCACAAAATAGGAAAGAAAGACTCCGCGCGAATGTCTGGCCACTCATCACCCATCAGTTCCTGAAGAGTGCCATCAATTGAGAAATTTGTTATACGAATGCAAACGAAGTTTGGTATGAATTTAAGACAAACCTTAAGACAAAACCTATCAATTGACTGATGTCTTGATTTTACTTCAGATGGACTTTAGATCTCGATTTCGGGGCCGAAAAGGATATTCCGGAACTGAGACATGAATTAATAGTTTGTTTTGTAATTAAATTTAGTTTTTATTGTAGTTTTTGAATCAAAATTATTACATAATTAATAAAATATCCTTAAAATGAGTCTAAAAAAGAGGAAAATAACAATAATTATGGGAAATATAGACCAAAAGGTGATTAAAACCAATGAATTGATGACTAGAAATGTGGGAATCAATAAAAATAAACCTCTTTTAGGGACCAAAAGATTATTATTTACTTTTCATATGATTTTTGTATAGCTTTTGAGTGAAGTTTTCGTATATTTTAAACTGAATTATGATTTAAGAGAATATTATTTAATTGTTTTCAAGAGTTTTGTTTAAGAAATTAGATTTTTAGTCATTTTTTAGGCGTTTTTTTCTTGGATTTGGGAGAAGTCGATTGGAATACACTCGAGGCTGACATCAAGTTCTCGATATATTGACCCAAAACTTGATTCTCAGACTTGAGTTTCAAATTCTCCTCTTTTACTGAATCCACTCTTTGGGACAAATCTGTTGACAATAAGGGAAAGACATTAGAAAATCAAAAATATTAATCACAATCAGGTGATGGCTTACCGTCGAGTGTATTCTGGAGTTCGAGTACTTGTGCGATAAGTCGTTCCTTTTCTTCGACTTCATCCGGACTCATGTCTGGATCCAGAGCTGAGTTTAATATAAATAAAAACTGATTTCAACACAAATTAGTGATATTTAAGACATACAGCTGTGTTGGGCACTCGTAGGACTGTCCGTTCCATTTGTATACACTGAGGGAATAGACTCAATGCTCTGTCCGTCGAGTCTATACCTATGAGAATCAGATTCAGACAACTTTTCTTGACTTTGATTTTGACTGGAGTCGGGCCCATCACTCAGCTCTTCTGTGGCGTCTTCGTCGGCCAAAGGGATGTCATTAATTTCGTCTTCTAATCGACTACTTGTGGCCGTCGTCTCAGCCATTCCTCAACTATTATGCGATCAAATATTGGACTGAAATTTGAGATAAAATTGAATTAATTCTCAGATTTTCTTCAATTACTATAAAATTGGATAAAATATCAAGAATTGAATCAAATAATTATTACTCTATTTATGTTTCAATTGATTTATTAGTTATAAATATAACTCAATAATCATATTCGGGATCAATCTTAATGATGGCTGAAAAATATGTGGTAATTGGAGTACAAGAACGATACCCTACTTTCGGACTATAATTACTTGATGTCCATTATTTATCAATTGATTGATATCTTTTTGAGAGATAGGTATCAGTTATTTAATTAAACCATTGGATCATTTGAAGTGAGGGTAATTGAATTGATTGCAGACTGCGATTAACCAATGATTAATTGAATGCAAAATAAGAAAACAAAGAAATCTATGTCTGATATTCTTCTGGTTATCGTTTGGTTGGTTTTGTTTCCGTTTTTAGCGACGAAAATATCGATTACAAAATCAACTGATATTTGAGAAAACGATTACTATTTTTGTCTCAAATTAATTGTTATTTATATTTAAATATTGGATTTCATTAATTAAATACGATATCCACTAAAATCTGAGATTCAATTGATAATTGAAGGCATAGATTGGGGGAAGGGTTGCGCTAATTAGTTGTTTATATACGCAAAATGTTGTGGCAAAGGGTTTACCAAAATAAACAAAATATGAGAAATGTTTTCAATTAGTGGAAGAAATAGTGAGAAATACTTACAAAAAGTGATAACAAATTAAACAAAAAATGAGTTCAAAAAGAGTTCAAATTCATTGAGAAATTGTATTTGTTTTCATCGATTGTAAACAAAAATGAGTTCAATAGTGAAACACAAAACACATGAATGAGTGTTAAAAAGCGCTGCAATCGGTTGCTCTCAATGAGGACTCAATCACTCGTTTGGTTGACTCACTCGAGTGTTGGGCTCGAGTTGTGGCGGACTATCAAATGTTGTTTCGCCTCAACTGCAGGTGTCTGTAATGTCTGCAGAAGATCTTGTTTAAGACTCACACAAATTGTTTGACTCTGAGCCTACGATTGCATCAAAAAAACACCGACAGCACTGACTCAGAGCTGTGTGGATGTGCTGTGCATCGAATCGCTATATATTGTCAGTAGATTTGAATTGTGATCACAAACTAAAAAAGCATTACATGTCTGGCAGTTACTGCTCTTAAATCATTAGTCAAAGACATTTGACTCAAAAACACTGTTTCTGTATCTGATTAATGAGTTTTAATGTTTGGATTATTTGCAAACCATATCATGATATCAATGACTTGTGAATGACTTATCAATGGACTGACACAACGACTCACACATCAAAACATCTGATCACTGCTTAAAGGGCTCTCAATTAGCGCTAAAACTCTGTTTTGTTTATGTTTTGATCGCTTCTGTCAAATGTGTTAATCGTCTGAATGTGTTATAGATTTTGACCGATTCTTAATCAACTGTTTATTGAACTCTGAATTTGTGTCAAATGTTATGAAATCTAAAATATTTTTGAAATTAAGTCTAAATATTTAGAATATTTGCATAAATTGGCGCTTCTTTTGAATAATAATAATAAATACTTAAATATTTGAAAGCTTTTAGTGATTTCTTACAACTTTTATGATCTGATTATATGTGAAGCAATTGTGCGGAAAGTATTGTATGAAAAACAGTTTTGAGTTTTGAGTCCAAATGAGACAAAAAAGTATCAAAATTTCAAGGATTGTAAAACTCATTGAAAAAGAGACTTATTTTTGCGGTTAAAGACTCGTCGACTATATCTGAAGGCATTCACGAAATAAAAGGTAATTAAATGAGAATATAATTCAATTGTATTTTTCTCTGGGCTTTTGTTCCGGTAATGGGTTTGGTATATAAAAAACAGGGTATGAGCTCTTCATGTGATTAATAATCCGATGAATTATAATAATTTCTTTTCTCTCTTTTTCTTCTCATAACTCGATATTAAGTTTATAAGTCTTTTGTGTTTATTTGAAAATCAGACAATTTTTATGATAATGACATACATTGCGGTTAATAACTGTTGTTTTGATGATTTTGTTTGCATTTCAGTACTTATGCCAAAAGATTATATAATTTCTTATAATTAAATTCATTCGCAATTTTCGTCTGAAAATTGAGTTGGAAATAGTTTTATGCAATAATTGGTTATAAATTATATTTAAAATAAATGCCTTTTATTTCATAGAATCGCTTGAATTACCAGTTTTTATAGGATTTTCATTAGTATTCAAAACTTATTTATTATTTTTTCACGAAATTTAATACACTTTTGAAAAGTTTATCTTTTATTTTGCTTTTCTTTACTCCTTTTGAAAGCCGTTTATTGAAAATATTTATTACAATTTCCGATAAAACCGATTGTGAACTGAATTCCACTCAATTCCTGTTTTTTCTCCGTTAAGTAGTTTAGGAGTAAAAAAGTGTTTTATTTTTCAAAACTTTTTATTTTATTTTTTTCTTTCATTTATTTATTGAATTAATTATTCTTCGATATTATGTTTGCCAAACGAACTGACGATAATTGTCTTACGAATACCGAGTAAATTGTTTTACAACTCTTTTGGTATTTGCTTTCTTCCTCTATTTCTGAAGCGAGTCTTACCCCCAAACCTTCTGAAGCCTTTCCACTTGTGATAGTAGTGGTAGTATTGTTGACCTCATAATAGTTGAAAGATCAGACTCTGCGCTCTTAAGTGGGTTTGGAATTTGTTGGTTCACTCATTCATTAATGAGGAAATGGTGTCATTTCTGAACAGAATATCCTTAAAAAGAGAGCCGATTATTAAAAGCCATTAATTCAATATAATATGAAGTCGTCATATATTATATCCGGTCTAAGATCTGTCAGACAAGTATTATATCGCGTATAATATTATACCGAATATAATAGGTTTGCATTTAATCCCTTCTCTTCATTCTTCGGAAGAAATTAATTGGTTTGGAAAAAGGATTTAATTCAATATTAGATAATAAATGTTTTGTTTGTTTAACATCACTATAAGTGGATTATAAATGAATACATTGTATAACACTTTTATGTATTCATTTGATGCAAAAAAAATCGATAAAATATTACTTTATTTATAGACTTAATGCTCGAAAGTTTGGTTTTTCCTTTTGATTCTGTCATTTATTTCGGTCGTCATCTTATGGTTAGTCGTGTTTTTTGTCCAATAAAAGAGAGGAAACCTAAATAGCAATCACTCAGGGATTGTAGCTGTGGTTAAAGTGTAGGATAACGTCGTGTTTGTAATTATAATATTTTTTTTCCGAATTACTATTAGTTATGAATTATTAGTAAAAGTATTTTTCATTGAATGCAAACATAATTTCGTTATTCGTGGCTCACTATTAATGATATGAACACGAATTGTGATCTTATTATTCATTTTGTGTTTTGTATTAAATCTATTATAAATGAAAACATTATTTTCTGACTGAATCTCGAAATTTCGTTTCGCTTTCACTAATATTAATGTTTTTGAATACAATATGACTGGCATTTGAGGCAAACTTTTATTATCATTAGGTTTTGTTTTGTTCTCAGTCTCTCTTATCATTTGTTGTGCTGTCCTGTTGTTCCTGTCCTTGATTTTAGGCACTGATTTTCTATTGGAATAATTTTTAGATCCGATAAACAAATGAATGAATTATTCGTTTCGTTAATTACATTAAAATCTATGTCTTGTTTATATGGAAAACACAGGTAAAAGTTTTACCTCTTTCGTTTTCCTCCCTTTCCTCTGGTGGTTATCTCTGACTCAATTGACTATTTTTTTGGTTCGTAAACTCGTTTTACTTCTTTTCTCACTTCTCTCTCTTAAATACAGGACTTTGTGTTGAAAAAGTTTTTCTTTCAGGAAATTGTAGTGTTTGTTGTCGTTCGCACAGACACTTCGCACAGTTGTCTTCTTTACAACTTTAGCCAAACTTTCTTATTATTAATCATAATAACTATCGGTTGATATGTTTGTGCAGTGTTTGGCTTTTCTGGTGTCCTAACCATTCATATGGTGCTTATGACCAGAATTGCCTTTTATGTGGCCATACATTCATTTAGCTGTCCTTTACATACGTTTTATTTATGGCTTTTCTCACACAATATATTTGTATTATGAGTGAAGAAACAATGGATGAAAAGTCAAAGCCATAGTATAGTAGACTTACACAGAATTAAATAAATAACTCATAGAAGTCCTCTGATATGACGGCTCTTATATGACTTACACTTCTTCTCAATTCTCGATAGAAACCGATTCTTATGATAGATAAGAGTTTTTCTATATTTCTCTCTTTTATTACTTTTTGTATTCAATGGTTGCCTTCTTTTATATATTTTTCGATCACAATATCATTCAATTTCTTGTGATTCGATGGAAACCTCTTCTATTGCTTCATATCTCCTATAATTTCTCTTTCTTTTTGTCATTACTTTCTATTATTTCTATTATTATTTGTTTTGCAATTAAGTGTTGAACGCTATCTATTTGAGCGATGATATAATCGGTTGTGCCGTTCGCTGGCAGTCAATCCAATGAGAGTTGAGTAGCGACAGCCAGTCATTAAAAATCAGACATTGTTTTTAAATGTATTAAATTTCTCTCATTTGTCTGTAATGACAGAACAGAACAATCTTTTGGCTCTCATTCCTTCTGTCTGTTATTAAAACCCGGAGCTCTTCACCACTTCTGCTCTAATGCTGGGAATTATTTCATCGATTTTTGAGACGAGAAAAAAGTTGTCGACAAAAAATTTCTGACATTTTCTGCTTCAGTCACTCACTATCCCTGTGCTATGTCTTTCCCCCACTTATAAAGACCTGTGACTTCTTTCAATTCCATTCTTCTTATTATTAAATATATTTTTTCCTCATTTAATAAAAGTATTTTCAGACCAAACGTTTTGATGGTTTCTATTATTGATGTTATTTAAGATCAGCTGCTTTTGATGTCTTCCCTTTCGCTTACTTTTGACTCGACTTTTGTAATCTAAACCACTATTTGACTGAAAATAAGTTTTATATTTTATTTTTATCGAACAATTCATTCGATAAATGTTTGCTTTCGATTCACTTCTCAGTAGGCTTTCCCCTCTTTTCGTATTAGAAATAAAATATTTTTGCGAAATAAAACAATTGATAATTCAGAGAATGGCTTTCCCTCAGACTTGTGGTGAAACTAATATCTCTGTTCCACAGAATCCGATCCAATATTTGCATTCAATAACAGATTTTTGTGTTATTTCTCTCGCATTCAGTTTCCGAAAAATATTCGTTTGACTCAAACTTCATGACAGATATGAGACTTATATCATGTCTGAGGGTAGGCTTGAGATAAGTTATGATTGAAAACCATTGGTCGAGTGGTGTCTCATCTTTTATGGTCTTCACCGTCAGTGAAGTATTGGCCAAAATTGATTGAAGTCAACCACATTTTGTTTGTTACTAACGCACTGTTGGCTCACATTCTCATAGGTTTCGATTGTATTCTGAGTCCTTATATTAAAAGACAGTAAGAAATTGAAGACTATCTCAAATGCAAAAGCCATACATGAAAACAATGATAGTATTCCTTATGTGTTCACTCAATCCTAACATTTCTTTCGGTCGACTGACTCTTCTTTGAATGATATTAGCCTTATGTGCGTTATATATACGAATGAAATATAGAAATTCATATATTTTTCGTATAACTCGTTATGTTCTTAACAGTGGTTACGAGAGTATGATATTTGGTTCGTTACAACACATTATTTACGGACCCCTAATATAAGCCCTTTATGTCCATTATTTCCTTAGACTATATTTTTTGGTCATTTTATTCAATTTTATTCAATTTGATGTTCGGTTTTATAGTCCATAAGTAATTCAGTTGAGTTTGAGTTACATTTGACTTATTTTCATACATTTATTCCATTTATTCATTCGTTTAAAGAATTCTCATAAGAATTTCAAAAACTTTTTTCAAAAGAAGTCCTTTTTTTCTCTGAAAGTCTGACACTTAAGCTCTCTCTCGGAAAATGATAAATATTTTAGACCTTAATGTCGTTCGTTAGGTTGAGCTCACGTATGAGAGACTATTATTCATTTGATTTGCACAACATATTAGCGGTATTAATGGTTATCCTCTTAATAGTGGTAATGGTTTTCATTTTTAAGTAACACTCGTTTTGTCCAAATTAATCATTTCTACGATTTCTTATCCTCTGCTCTGAAGTGCTAAGACTTATGTAATACTTATTAATTGAATTCTCTTGTATTAAGTTTTGATACGAATGGAAAGTTCTCTTTTTGAAAGGGAAAGGCTCTGAACTTAACTTAATCTACTCCTACCTCTAATTTACTAGTAGTTGAACCTCTCAATGGTTTGATTGAACAGAATATTGACGCAAATATTGTCCAACTGTTAATGTGTTTGTGATTTTCAAATAGAGTTTGCCTTTTATTTGACAATCCATTGGTTCACAGCTTTTAACTAATGAACGCTACGTATGTGCTCTCCGTATAAGAGTTTGTGAGGAATTCCTCCACCAAAGCCTCACAACCTCTTCATATATCGACCGATAGTTTAATCAATAAATTGCTTATAAGCTATAACTCAGTCATTGCCTTAATTAACGATTCAAGAGATTGGAAGAGATATTAGAAATTCAACGATTTCTCACATCTGTTGAGAATTGCGTGCAGTTTCTCCCAAAGCATTGAAAAAATGTTAAATTGATTTAAATCGTGATTTTTTTCACTTCTTTTCCGATCAATAATATATTGTCTTTATGTCTCGAATAAACATTTATTATGCCATAGGTTTACATCACTTAATTCCCTATTAATCCAGTCCTTAATAGTCGAGTATTATTACCCAATTGACTGCCTTTGGTTTAGGGATTATTGCGTTTGTGTTTGTGTCGGATCCGATTGCTGTCAATGAAAGTAATCGATTGTTGTGTTTATTACTGAAAGATAACTCAAAAAAATATTATGTTTTCAAACAAAATGTTTTGAAATATCTTTTTAGATACCATTTGATCCGCAATTATTGGAAGCTTAAGTTCTGTGTCGAGTGTAAGACAAACATAATATTACATAATAAAGGCATTAGTTGTGTTGATATCAGTAGGCTGTGCTCTAAGACTCACAATTTTACGTTGTGTTCAACGCAACTATCGATGGATTAATTTTATTAACAGAGAGTAAAAAGACTGAAATCTTCTTAAAACCTAATTTATTCCGTTTATCTCTACTCTTATACACGAACTTAGATTACATACGAGTTTCAGTTAATTACGAAAATAGCAAATTCACTCTTCTCTTGAGATTTGAATTAGCGATCAAATGCTACAAATTGTACTCTTGGTCTCAAACTATCGCACAGTTGTTATATTAGTTTTTCATTCCTATTAATTTCATAACATTTTTCAATTCAATTGGAATTTAATTTGACTTCAATTTCATTATTATTTTTATTGAGTAATGAAAGAGATATGTAGTGAAAAGTGTGTAGTACCCAACCCTTTACACCTGCGATCGAAAAATGATGTCTGTCCTCGTCATTGAATATTAACTAACTATTAGAATATGTTAATAATAATTATCGTTTGTTTTCTTTCTCATATTTTTTTCAAACATTGTATTTGTTTGAGAATTTTATTATCATTTTTATTCAATTAATTCTTATTTTTAGTTTAATTTTCACATTTAATGACCAAATATTTGGGAAGAGTTACAGAGTTCTCACAGAAATTAAGTGTTCATTACTTCCCTTTCGGTAAGTTTTTTAGCGCAAAACCTATTCCTGATTTCATTCATGATTTTTAATACCCCTTACGAGCAATGGTTTCGTAATTTTCTCAATAATTTATTTTAACATTTTATGGATGAAAGCCTTAATCATATTTCTCAGTGAAATTCATTTCGCGAAAGGAATCGCAAATTCTGTCCCGAAATACATGACTTGTTTTACTTCTTATGATTTATTTCTATATTTAATTTAGAATCAGAACACGAATGTCATTAGCATTAGGTCTGAGCCCAGACCTATTTGCTCTTCATATGGCAGTCCATTCTATTTGATTTGAAATCTAATCTGAAAATGTTTTCCTTTGGGTTGAGTTCGCCTTTTGACTGTCCGCGAGTATAATATGAGTATAATATCATAACCTAATGTGGTTTTGGACAGGAGTTTAATCTCTGCCTCCTCTGTGGTGTTGAAATGTGGGAGTTATCTAAAGTCTAATCAAAAGTGTATCCAATATATGATAATTAAATTTTTTAGGAATTTTGACGCCTTTTATACGGAATTTTGTGCCAAATTATTGACAGTCAGTCCTCTGATGATTGATTCGGAACTGAATATTGGAGTTCGAGTCGAATGTAATAACAGTTTATTTTTGATGAACTCATGTATTACTCAGTATTACGCAAATGAAAGGTATTTTCGCATTCATTTCGACTCAAACTTATGCTAATTGTAGTGTTGACTAACATTTTATATGAACTCTAAATTAGTAATTCATTCATTCAATACAAATATATTCCGAATGTATAGCGAAGACGATTACAGTTGATTTGGAAGTCATGGTAAAATGCCCAGGGCGTTTTCCCTTAAGTTACAATTAGTTTGTATTCGATGTTTGCAATTCACAGAAGAATATATAAGATATAAAAATATTATTGTATTTCTTGAGCATAAACTTCGAACAGATTCAAAGCCAAACGAAATATTATTTCATTCAAATCGATATTACTTCAGATAATAGGGTTTTCTTCTTTCGAATAAGAGATTTATTATCTATAAGTTTGGATGAAATATGAAATAAGATTTAGAGTCTAATGTTTTCACGTTTTTTGCCGAAGATTATACGATTGGATCTGTTTTTAATACCCGAAACAATTTTTTTGTTTTTTGGTTCATTAAGGGAACAGAATTTCGATTATAATTTCATACATGGATTGACTTTTTTGGAGCTAACGATTCAGAAATTATTAGTTCTCTCTTCCGTTCATTCGCTGACAAATTCTGTGATATTATATCAGATTCCAGGCCTTTGTTATGAGATTTTGTTTGCCATTAGGGCTGAGCTTAAATTGCAATCAAGTTTTTTGGAACCAATTTTTTCGGTGAATTTCGTTCATTGCGTCAAATATTTTATTATTTTTCGATTATCTGATTCAATACCACAAGAAGTTATCATTTATCAGATTCAGTCAAACGTATGGATGTTTTGTTGAGTGAATCACACCTTTTATTTGATAATTATTTTTGAAAACTTTTAAAATGTTAGTATATTTTCGCACGAATTCCGTTATCCCTATGTTTTCAATGAATTCAGAAATTTTAATGAATTTTCTTTTAAATATTGATTTCCTCCTCTTTTGGTGCGTCAGAAGAGGTGTCAGACATTGTTATCAATCAATAACAGGCGAAGAATTGAATGATTTTGTAAATAGCGATGATTTGTTTGCAGTCATTTGTCAAATGTGCGCCCATTTGAAGACATTTAAAGAATGTCTCATCAAATGTATTTCCAAAACAATTCAAAGATGTGTTTATCGGAAAACAATGCAATTTCGATGACTCAGAGAAAGTGGGAAAATGTCTGCAATTTATTACAATTGTATTTCGAGAGCCATTTGAGTCACGGCAGTAGTAAACTGTTTTAACTTACAGTTTTTGAGCCCTTTTGAGCAATTTTGAACATTATTTGAGCACTATTTGAACTTGCTTATTATACGCCTACGAGGTTTAGCGGTTGAAAAAGCGGAGGAAAAATAGATTGAAAATCATTTGATCTCAAAAATCAATTACAGAGAAGAAAATTTCGCCCAAAAAATGCTTTAAAATCGTTTTTAAACAGTTATATAACGTAACGATAGAGACGTAGAATAGGTTTGGGTTTAAGAGAAAAATCTTAACTATTTATTACCGAAATTTATTCAAACATTCAATCAATACTTGCTTTTTATGTATTCATAGTTTAGGATTCATGGGATTCATGGGATTTTCAAAATGTTTTTAAAACCTGTTCTGTATTTAAAATTACTTTTTTTCATCATTTTATTCAAAGCGAGTGATTATTATTCGCTTTAATTTCAAGCGCTTTATCTCTTGAATCCCTAAACAAGTAGTAATTCATATGTTTTTTACAACTCTTATAACATTGAAATAGTTTTTATATAAAACACATTAAACGATATTATCTTCTATTAAACCGAAATCACATCAAAGAGTTATGAGATACTCATAAATAATATTAAATTGTGTCTGTATTTGTTGTACACCTGGTAGTACTGGTAATAATATTAGTATTTCTCCCATTATTATTCATTACAATTGATTGGATCGTATGTCAAAATTGAAAAATAGGACTGAATTTTTCATAACTCACCCGAAACAGAAACACTCATATAATTTATTCATAAAAAATAGCGATTAAATCAAATGAAAGACTATTTTTGGACTCAAATTATTCACTTTTTTGTTGCTCATTCTTTTCGCTTCAAAAATTTGTTTTTATTTATTTTTTCTTCTTTTGGTTCGAAATAGACTTCGAGTGTAAAAACATTTTCACCATTAAGTCGACAGAGAATTGTTTGAATAGTTTTTTGTAACAATTTTTTTCTTCTTTCAAATGAAGAATTGAAAGCCATTTAAACGCTTTTTATTCCGAACACAACTATCGATCCAAACCTCTTCAGAGAGCTATCAATAGAGTCAACAAAATTAACTTTTCTTTAAAAAAACTACTAATAAATGGATTTATTTTTGTAATAAGACTTCTGTAAGACAAGAAGAATGACATAGAAGGCAGAGTAAACAAGTGATGTTGCTATCATGAATTTCGCCGCAGGGAATAGTTCAATTACCTCGGATTATATGAGGTTTAAATTTGCTTTTCACGGAATGGGCTGTCAGGTCAGGTCCCAAACTTTCGATCAGAGGATCACTTTTCTCCTAAAATGGTTAATATTACTCTTTTTGGGAACTGTTTTGAATGAAAAGCATAAATTGATCGTTAAATTTGTCGAATCTATTAGACTTTATTGATAGAGTGGCGAAATGTGCCAACTCCTGTGCCAAATGCCTGCCCTATCCAGCGTTTTGTCCTAATTGAAGGATTGCCTTTCATTGTGATCCTCTCTATACACCACTGATTTTGACGTTTGGGTAATAATTGACATTTTTTCGACAGTTTCTGTGAAGACACGATAAAAATGTGAATTGTCTTCAATTGTCTTCTTCTTTATTATTATTCTGTGTCTTCAGTGTCTTCAGTGAGACTCAAATGTAAATCACATTTTTATTGTCGTCGAGTGATTGGAGAGACTCTTCTGAAGCCTAAGTCTTTGTCTTTTGTAGTCAAAAGAAAACTACATATTATTCTCGACTAAATTTTATACATTTATTTTTGAGAAATTGATTTTCTCTTTCCTTCTCAGAGTATATCTTAGAGTTTGTCTTAGAGTATGTCTTAAAGTATGTATTATAGTATGTATTACACGAAATCTCCGGAATTTTTATCCATTTTTTAGTCGAAAACTTCTCTCAAATATAAAACATTTTTTTGAGAAATAAAAACTTTTTCTTCAATTTTTTATTCCTTTGAAAACTTAACGTTAGATTTAACACAAATAAAGTTCACCAAAATTGTTAGCTTTCGATTTGTAGATCTATTTTCTATATACCTTTCCTTTTATTCCGTGCCTATCATTTGCTGGAATATTCTGTATTCCAATACTTATTGATTAGAATTGAAAACGATTTTCCTTTCAAAGGATGCTTAGATATGGGGGTTCAGCCTTATATGCCTTATATGCCAGTGCAGTATTAGTTAGGGTCAGAATAATGGATGGCCCATAGGATTGAGAGTTGACGGGGCGTCGCGGGCTTTACTCTGAATTAAGTTCTTAAGTTCTTTGCAAAGCATATCCACTGTTGGAATGTCTTGAATCCCGAGAATCCTGTGTTTAACGTCCCTCTGGTTTGGATGAGATGTCATATGTGTGGCCATCTCTGCATCTCTGGATGTGTGGAGCGCCTGAAACTACTATTTTTCTCGTTTACTATTCCTGTATCAGATTTTTCAGTGAATAACAGAATAACTAATAAATTCTGTAAATTCTCTTTCAGTTACTCTCTGTTTGTGACTTAAATTCTGAGGCCTTTCTTATCACTGACTAAAAGAAACTTTATATTCGGGAAACACATGAAACACATCTGAAATTCAAAGAATACATTAACTTATTGTTAGAGGAATTGATTTTTTATTGTCCCCTAATGTTGGAGTTGTAGTCGACTTTCGAGTTTGAAATTCAAGTTTTTCCTCTACTTTTTCCTCTATTTTGTTCTCATCTGTTTGTTTGTCAAATCAATTACAGTATTACTGATCGATAGCTCTGAATCAGTCTTTTCTCTCAGATCTATGCTCTCAATCTCTAATACAACTCTTTGGGGTCTTTTGGCCATCGATTACTTGTTTTTTCTAATCTCTCGATCGTTTGGAAGCAATTCTTTTGATTATTTTCTATATTTAATTATTATTTAATTTGATTTGAGATAAAAACCCATTCGTTGGCAGTACTTACAGTCCTTACAGTTGTCTTATGAGAGTCTCAATGTCTGAGTCACTAAAAAGAAGTGGATTTTTGTTTTTGTTTTCATATTAATTGCATCAATAAGTTAGTGACCGACAAATTAAAACTTTGAGTTGATATCTGTCTGTGCAAAGGAAAGGTAGTGTTGGAGTCGTAATGGAGTGACGCTCTAAATAAGTAATAAGACATTCGATAATTTGCTCTATAATTACAATTTCAGATTAAATGTCACTTCAGGTCTGAATTGAAATAAAAATTCAAATAATCCATTCATTTATTGGCGGAGAAACTCCGGTTCATTCTGTGCTCTGCTTTTCGCCGAATTAAAACCATTTAAAGCTCTCACTTAATAAAGACTTCTTTTTTTGGTCACACATTTGGTTTAATTGTGAGCTTATATTCTGACAAATTGTCTCAAATTTTACGAAAAAACTTATAACCAGTTCTTTTAACTTCTATTAAATCCAATTTCTTTTATAACTTTGTGAAGCAATGAACTGTTCTTTTAGTTATTTAATTCTGTTTAATGAACTTTATCTCAATTTCAGTCCTCATTAATAGTGTTTGACTGTATTTGTAGGCAAAACATTGTGTTTTTGTGTCTCTCCTTTCAAGTGATTATGATTTTTGGGATTTCGCCACAACTTTTGGCTTTTAATTAGTTTTGTGACTCAGTTTTGAGTGAATTTAATTAATTTATGGTTTTGTTTGTGCAGTGAATCTCAAACACAACAAATGCAAGAATTGGAGGCCAAAGAAGACAAGAGGGGACCGACTATTGAAACATTGAATACAACTAATGATGAGAAAGTGTTTGCAAACAACAACTCGAGTCGCAAATCGAGTCCAATAAAGTGCTCAAAAAGGGATGAGTCGGACGTCTGGCGAAAATGTTTAACTCAATTAAATAAAGGTTTGCGTAAGAACTGGAGCGCCGACATCACAAGCGACGGACGAATATATTATCTGAAGTAAGTCTTAATGAAACACTTGTTTGACTCCAATAGCAATGTTTGCAATAATTGCCTTTCATTTGGTCTTCACTTCTATTTGTGATTCCCCTCTATTTGTCTGGACTTAGATCTGATCCATTGATTTATGGGTCTTCGATCTGAAGCAAAGTCTTAATTATATTTCTTGTGCTCTAAAATTAGTAACATTTGATTCAATGATTCATTGCTTTTGGAGAATGGCTTAAATGATAATCATTTGTATTTGTCGTCTATTACTCTATTACTCTCCCTTTTCTGTGCCATTTGTGCCGTTCCTTACCATTCAATTCTATATAATAAATGATTTCGTATGAATGGAGTGAAAACTATCGCAAAACTATTGCCGACTATTATCTCAATTACATTACATTTTATAAAAAGACTAACAGAGAGATCAGTTGGTATTCATGTGGCTCTCCTCAGTGTTTCACACGAGGACAGAGTTATCGATTCAGTTGAGAGGTTGTCTATTTGTTGGCAAAGATGCCGCGACGAACACCACTCTTTCCTCCTAATGATGCCTAAGCCCTACCATTGCCAATGATTTTCCCGCCAAAGCGGGACACACACAGACTGACTGACAATTTTCCTCAAAACTAGTCATTAAAAGACGTGAAAGTTCTCAAAAGGCTATCAAATGTAAACTTCTATTTCTTATTCAAACAAAAGAACCCGAAATAGTGTCCATTATTTGAGTTATTTGAGACTTTTTTTTGCGCAAAACCCTTATTTAGTGATTGAATGGTTTGTGCTGTCATTTAATAGGTATTCTACAATTGGAGACACAGTTTGATCACCAATTCTTCATTTGATTGGAGATAATGTTTTTTAAGACTCAATGAACTCTAAACTGAATTGTTTTTCTCGTTGCGAAAGATTCACTCGAATTCTCATAATAGCCGTTGAAATTGAGTTTCAGTATATAATTCATTATAATTTTTTCCCATTCCTTTCATTAGTCATATCCCGTCACAAATATCCGTAAAATACATTTTCATATTTACTTTTGAAATTACGACACAATAATTGACTGATCGCTCAAAATCATCAGCCATTCCACGTCTTCAGTTACGTAAAAGGATAAAGTGATTCATCATTTTATTTCATTCAGATTTCACATACAATCACTTATTGCAAGACATGTATTGCTGTCTATTGTATTGCAATTTAATATAATTGTATTATTTGTTGAAATATTTTTGAAAAAAAATTATTAAAAGTAATTTAAGTTCAGTTAATAAACGAATTGATTGCGAATCCAATTACTGGAAATTACAGTAATTGGAAACTGAGTTAGTTTTTGAGTCTATGAGACCAACCGAACCATTCAATCCTAATAGCAATGAACCAGTAATGCCTCCCTTTCCTCGAATCTCTAATGATATTTCTCAGCGAAAAACGTATTTAGTTTTGAGAAATATTTTCTAAACTTTTGTTAAGTTTTCAAAAGCTTTTGGAAAATGGGTTTTCAATACAAAACAAATGGTCAACCGTTTTATTAATGAATCCCTTCCTTCAAAAGTATCCGAACAATGCTTTCAAAACTTGATTTCACAAAAAAAAAGAAACTTTTCCTCTATTTTAGTCCAAGAAATCTGTTTGAGTCGACAGATAAACAACTTTTCTTTTTCTTCGGACTTAATGATGGTTTAAATTAAAATTTATTTCCTTTCGAATGATTTTTCTCTTTTTTCTCTTATTTTTCTACAAATTAAATGAAAATCAATGGATAGTGAGTTGTGTTTAAGTATTTCCAGACATGTCTTATGAAATGAATGTTCGCTTATTTCTTATTCTTCATTCACAACACAATCAGTGGATCTTTCAATAGACAAGTATTGTATTATTGTATCTCTTATTCTGTTTGACATACAATAGAAAAGTTATAATTGTTTTTCTTGTGCTATAAGTTGTGCTAAACTTCTTGTGAATAAGTTATAAGAAAAACAGTTTTTATCCAAAATTGCCTGAAAAACACTTTTATCGGATGAGTTAAATGACAAGTAGTTTATATTTTACTCATTATTATGGCTTTTATTATAACTATTTTCGCCGAAAATCTTAGGAAAATGTTTGAAAACTTGCGATGAATTGTGGGAATTATGTGAAATGAGTTTTTGCGAGAAGTCAGTTCCCTTTTGATAGACTCCTGTCTTCCATATCGAAGAATAGATTATTTTTTTTCAATTTTCTTCAGTATTTGCGGATAGGCTTCAATGGATTCAATCAAATTTATAACACAATTATTTTAATTGAATCTATTTTTTATGAGATGTGTTTCCCATCAATAACTGATTGCATATCCATTCAAACAATACATCAATTAATCATTTATTTAATTATTTATTAATTTATTGTTTTGTCCTATTTTTGTGACTTATTTTTATAGTGTATTTGCTTTTACGCTAATTATTTGCTTTTAATATTGGATTCAATGGTATTGTCTCCTATTTTATGTCTTTTATTATGTGTTTCATCCAAAACAAGGCTAAACCAACAGAGGAGTCACTCCTGGAATCTGATAATCGATGTCTGTGTTTGTGTTGATTTACTCAATGGTTGAGTTCACGGCTTAGTATCCGATGATTAACTGTCGCTTAGATTCTGTTGTCGTTAATGTAGTGAATGTTTGTGTGAATGTCTGTCCAAAGGCTCACAAAGAATCGGTTTCTCGAATCGCAGATATATTATTCAGTTAATGACTTCAATCCCTTATTGATAGTGTGCTTAACATATAATAACCGCCTGTTTTCGCACAACTCTATCCTTATCTAAGACTTTATGCTAAAAATGATTATCATTTCTCTCGAAACATATGATTAGAAATACTTTTATTTCGCATTTAATTTGTATTTTGTTTTTAATTATTATTTTTATATAACATTTGAATATGTTTTTCATACGAATGTCGTCTAGTTTTTTCTCTGAGGAGTTTTCGTTTCGTTTTTTAGTGCATTTGTTTTTTCTGGTGGAGTCTTATGCAGTCGTTTTTGGATTTGTTTTCTGGTTTTGCTGTCGGAGTGGTTCAGGGCGTGAGACTAAACGGATGTGGTTTTCGCACAACTTTTTCTCTTCAATAAAGACATTCATTCATTCAAATAGTCATCAATAGTCTGACGACTACTTTCCGGACGTCTCTCTAAAAAAATTGTTTTTTGAAATTATGTCACTTAAAAGACATTCCAAAAATCAGATCATTTTTCAAACCATTATTCTGACTCTTATTTGTCTGTTTTGTTGGCTCTTTTGCGCCTAATTTCATGTGTTTTTGAGCTCATTCTCAACGACCGGATCGAGGGGACAGACTAAAAATGGTTTAATTTGATAGCAATCATCAGAATCTAAACTAAGAGTTTTATTGTCCATAAAAAATATTCTTTGATTTTGACGATAATTCGTTTCTCCCTCTCTGTGTCTGATATCTCTTTGAGTTTTCCCTCAACGGATGTGAATTAGAAGTGTTGGCGCGAAATCTTTTACTATTTCCAGATGTGATGACTTTGGCTCTGCTGTCAAACTGTTCATAATCTCAGTAGAGTTCACATAACGGTCCCCACAATCTATGGCTAATAGATGTCCACTTTTACCAATAGTATGGGCAATACATCACTTCTCTCAGGGAATAAATAGTTATGTAGTGACAGCACTACTCATTTACCGCCGCTTTTTGTCTGAACCCTTATTGCAAACATCATTCTGAGTGAAGTGATGTTCGATCATGACTTTGGTCCGCAAATCACTCAATTTCCCCACAATTGTGAAGAAAACCAAAACCTTTTCATTGGTTTTCAAAGAATTTCATTATAAGATTCTTTTGAATTATTTGTCAAACAATTGAGTAAAATCCTATTTATAGATAAGTCTTGCATAATATCAATGAAAATGTCAAAGTTATATCAAGTTCCAACTGTTCCAACTGTGAATATCTAATTTCATACAATAATTTTTAATTGACTGAAAAAATCCAATTAAATTGTTATTCAATTAATGAATGAAAATTTGAATTCAATCCAATTGAAGACATTTCAAGACAACCATCTCTTATGAAAGATAGCTATTAATAGAATTTTAAAATGAGTTTATTGTTATCTAAATGAGTTGTAAAGACAAATAAAATGTGGGGATTGGCTGTCACTACCATTTCTAGCCGTTTGGTACGGCTTTTGATTCATAATCTAATCACTCAAATGTGTGTTGAATTCATTTGAGTTCAAGTGTTTAACACATTTGATATGTTTTGCAAATTTCTTGTAAACATTTCACGAAATGTTCGTCTGAAGAGAAAAGTCTTTTATGACATTCCCTTTTGGATCCTTTGAATAGATTAAAACATTTTCATATAAACATCTTTTTTTGAAACATTTGTTTTTATTCTTTGTTTTTATAGCCGAAGAATACATGCATTTTAGAGATTAAAGAGTCGTATAATTTTATTATCAATTTTTAGCCCAAGACCTGAGTTATGGCAGAAATGCACGAAATTATTAGTATTTGTGTCCAAAATGTTTATACTTTGGATTCCGCTATAATTAAGGATTTATTTTCATTAGTATTGTA
>JAQIXD010000705.1:0-22071 GCA_034699985.1 Minunthozetes semirufus | reverse complement strand
GAGAGAGAGCATTCATAGAAATATCGTAAAAGTGATGCTTTCGATGAATAGTGATTAGAGAAGAGGTATTTTTGTTTCAAATTGCAATAAAATCCTTAATTGAATTCAGTAATGAATGTTAACCACGAGATAATCATCAAAAATAACAACGATAAGAGGGATGGATATAATTCCCATGAAAATATAATTTTCTTCGACAATTGTCACTATTATTCTGAACTAAATGGTCAGCAGATTATCTCTAATCTCATCAAAAACGATACACTGGGTTCTGGTTCAGCCTATTATACATATTCTATTGTAGTTATTATAGGCATGTAATAGAGTAACGACTTTAGTACCCATTGTCTGCTAACATATTTCAAGCACTGGCACTACGTATGTGAGGCCCATACGCGTCACGCGCTCTGCACATCAGTGATGCATAAAATTCGTGTCCGTTCGCTGTCTTATCACAAACACGTGTCGGTCTTGAGTGCACTACAGAACGCATTTATTTGAGTGATTCACAAATAATTACTCATTTATTGGTTTACATCTGATTATTGCAAATTATTCCCTCAGAAATAAGAATAACTTTTTTTATGAGAATTTAATTTTATACCAAAAAACTAATACAAAAGGTTAGTCTTTTAACCTTCAATGGCATGAGATGAAACATTCTAGGTCCTAGAACTAGGTGATTCAATTACCTCAGACAAGAAAATTGAGATTCTAACAAAAGTTACTAACATTATTGATATACTGAAATGGAATAAAATGTTAAAATGAGTTATTTATTAGAATTTACATAATTTTCACAAAACATTACTATAATATATTAAGAAATATATTATAATTATAATATTAAGAAATAATAGAATTTCATAATTGAAATGAAATTCTAATTAATGTCCCGCAACTAAAACTTGGTGTTAAGATGTGTTCATCTTTTCCTCGATTCTTCTAATTTCACTCAATAAGAGATGAACAATCGGCAGCTTATGGTATAGGGTAAGTCCAGTTCCCACCCATTCTGTCACTTTACATAATGATAGTTAAAGCGAGAATAGTTTGGGAGCGGATGAAACTGTCGACCAATGGGACGCCTGTTTAGGCCAATAATTGGACGGGTATTAAATGGCATAGAATCACTTGCTTTGCTCACTTCGGTAGTAACTAATCGGACGATAAATTGAAAACATATTTCTCTAAATTTATCAATAATTTTGAGAATAGTGGCAAAAATGGGTGAGTCGTTGAAAATTGATTAAAAAATTGTTTCATTTTATTTGATAGCAATTAATTACTAATAATTGATAACATAATGTAATCAATTTATACTCGCATTCAATTAAATTGAATTAAATGATTAAATAAGACTCGATTTAGTTAACACTGAAATCAATTAGATTTCCTCTATTATCGCCCAATTGCTAGATATTGTGTTAATAAGGAAAATAAGGAAAATTATAATTGAAATAAAGTTAATAATTCCAGTCATAAGTAATAATAATAATAATATTGTTAATCAAAACCAATAATAAGTCAAATAATAATAATTTTTTGCGATTCCTCTCATTTTTGAGAACAACTTTTAGTCTTTCAGTCAATCGCTTTGAACTTCATTATGAGAATCAACTTTTGATATGAATTTAAAAACTTTTAGGGATTATCTCTAATTTTCACTCAATTCTTAAGTTTAATCAATTATTTGGTTTTGATTTAATAAATTATTTTAGTTTTTGATTAGTTTTTAATATTTAGAGTAAAGGTTTTGAAACATTTTTTTGATTATTTTCACCAAAAAAGCTTCGCTTCAGTACAAGAATGATGGAATTGAAATCTTATCGGAACCAATTCATCATCAATTGGAGTCAATGTCCAACACAAGCAATAATGGGAGCACAGGTCCATTGCAGTTGCCCTCATTCTATCAGCAGTCATCAATGCTACCGTTACAGCCGAGCACAACCGCATCCTTTTTTAACTCAACCAACACTTTTGGCACTTCATCCTTATTTCATCGTTTAGAGTCGAGTCCTCCAACACTACCTCATGTGTCGACTGCTTTTTATTCACGAGATTTCATTTATGGTAAGCATTACTCTTTCATTGGGAGAAGTTAACTAAAATAACTGATTAAATATTAATACCATAACAGCTGTATATAAATGAATAATATAAATGATACGGAATATAGTGATGTCTTTCGGGAATAGTTTACCTATAATTATGTATTGCATGTCAATGACTATCACTCTATTCACTGATCTGTGAAATATTTGTAAATTTGTTTCAATTGTATCGCAATTATCACTCATTTGATAGCAGATGCAAACACCAAATTACAAAAGCGCACAACCATTACCGACAGCACAACCAAATCTCAATCGTCGGCTTCCAATACAGTGAACGGCACTAATAACTCCAATAATAGCAATAAAAATACCAATAATAGCAGCAATAAAAAGAAAAAGACCAGGTTTGTTTTATTTTCATTATTTTCATATTATTTCACTTAATATTGATTTAGTTTTTGCAAGATTTATGTCATTTTGCAAGATTTGTTTTATTTTGAATTACACCTTGGTTATTTGCTTGATTCAAGTTCAAACTAACCACATTTTTATTATATTTATCATTTGATTCACATTTGATTTAACATATAATTTGTAAAATATATTTTTGTTTTTTTTGCTTGATATTTTCAGTTACATTTTTAGTTTCATTAAGTTCTCATTGGTTTATGCAAATTTGATTTGATTTAATTTGTGGTAATTTTAGTTATTTGTGTTGTATTTATGTTTAGTTTTGTTTTATTTGTATTTAATTTGATTATTTGTTTGCATATTATGTTTGAATACCAAGTGATCCAAGAATTTGTTCACACGATATGTGATTGCATTTCAAATGCAATTATTGTGCGAACAATTGGATCACTTGGTATTCTTTACTCTTTAGGACTACTTTCACATCTTATCAATTGGAAGAATTGGAGAGAGCCTTTCAAAGGGCTCCCTATCCCGATGTGTTTGCTCGCGAAGAGCTTGCGCTCAGACTAAACCTGAGTGAATCTCGAGTTCAGGTCTGGTTTCAGGTAATTAATTGATTGAATAAATGAATGTCAATTGGAGTCCATATTAAGTGTAAATTAATTGCGTTCAGAATCGAAGGGCCAAATGGCGCAAAAGAGAACCGCCCCGCAAGTCATTCCTTCACCCGACGCCGGGCGCAGCTTCTAATTTAGCGACTCTGACCAAATCTATGACCCCTAACCTCACTTCTATGACTCAAAACAACTCAAATGCGATGTCATCGATGCAGAGCTCAGTCCTCTCCAACTCATTTGATAACAATTGGACGTCATTTCCTAATTACGAATTCAATGCATTTCCTTCGACAACATCTCCAATAAACTCTTGCAGTTTCTATAATAGCGGGTAAATTATAGACAAATAAAAACATCAAAAATATTTATCAAATATTTTATTCGTTATATAAAAAGTCAAAGTTTGGAGAATTCCGCCCCAAATGTGGTTAATATGAATTCATTGAGATTTACATTCAATTCATCCAATTATGAGGAACCGACTCATAGAAAGTCTACAGAATTGGAGAACAGCGACGAACCAAATATTGACGTCGAGTCCACCGGTAGTTCACAAACAGACAATCAGTCAATTAATAGAGAAAAGGCTAACAATTTGTCTTCACTCGACTTCTTTGCCTAATATTTTGTAATAATTTATACTATATATAAATGATGGCCAAAATGTAAATATAATAAATAGGTTTCTTGGTTTAAGTTCTTTGTAAAAATCTAGTCTAAAATTAGTCCGATATTAGCTGTCAGTCAATAAGAATATTCTTTTTAATACAAATTATGCCAAATATTCCCCAAATTTAAAAAACTATTTTCTATATAAATGTATAAAATAATTGAAATGAATTTTCATTTAAATTTTAAAATCAATTAAAATACTTTTATTGGAAAAGTCAGGTCATTTGAAAAGAAGTAACACTTACTGTCTTCTCGAATGATTCACCAAAAAGTGCCTTAAATTGTAATTTAGACAAAAAATATTTCCATTTATTAATCAATTAATAAAACAAAAAACTATTTGTAAAATATTCTTAATATAAATAAAAATAAATAAATGACCAGAGTACTTCAATGATTCGAACAATTCAAATGAAAACTACTTGAATTGATCAAGAATTTGATTCTTTGAAAATTGATTGAACTAATGAGTCAGTACTGCCATCAAGTGTTTGGTTATCATATTTTAAGGAAGAAAAGCGCATCAAATCAAAAGTGTTGACAACTTTTTGTTTTTAATATTTAAATCAATTTGTGATAAACATTTGTCACTAATTGTTATTTGATTATTATTTTTAAATTGTAAAGATGATCAATTTATTTATTATCTTCTGGTGTTTGGCCACAATTGGTGTTCTTATATCAGGAATAATAACAATTAGTTTCAGTGAATTTGTTCCCAAAATTGTCACTAATTTTGTTAAATTTGGAAAATTAGTTAAAGATATTGAAGACATTAAAGACAAACAAACAAATGAATCACTTTTGAACCAATTCTTAAGGAAATACTTTGAAGTCCCGAAGAAATTCTTCGTTCATTTTTATGTATTTGCAGTTATTTACCACTTTTTGATCATTATTTTACTGTTTACAACCAATTGCTTCAAAACAACTGAAGATAATTATTGCAGTCAACTGTCGAGTGGTTTATCGAAGATAATAATCGGCCGAAAGTTTGACATCAATTCAGATAAACTTTTGACTGAAAGCAATGTTTTTCTTATGATTTCACTTATAATTCAATTCAGTCGTCGATTGTATGAAAATCTTAAGATTAGTGTCTTTTCAAAGACTAGAATCAATTTAATTCATTATTTCATTGGTTTTGCATTTTATATGAGTTCTGGAATCGCTTTAATCGATTCAATTGATTCCAATCCAGACGTCAATAGAGAGACGAATTCAATACCAATTTATTTGTCTTTTCTTTCATTTCTAGTGTTTTCTTACCTCCAGTTTGAGTCTCATCTGATTCTATCCAAACTAAGAGTAAAGCGAACCAAAAATGATAAACAAGTGATTAGTTATAATCATTTTATACCCAATGGTTCGCTTTTTGATCTAATTTCGTGTCCAAACTATTTGACAGAAATATTGATATATTTTTCTGTTTATATTATGAGTCGATTCAACACTTTTTGGTCACTTCTCTTAATTTGGGTTTTTGTCAATCAGACAATCGCTGGTCTATTGTCTCACAATTGGTATCTCAAGACATTTGGCAGACAATACCCTAAAAACAGAAAAGCAATCATTCCTTACATTCTCTGATTGATTGCAATAAAGAGTTTCATTGAATACAATTTTATTCAAAGAATTAATGTCTCATTAATGAGAAGTCATTCAATCAATTATTAAATAGTTATTCAATTTGTTGTGTCATTAAATTAGTGCCGATTTGTCCTCAATTATCAATACTCAGTGAAAAGTATAAACCATTTCAATATCAGATTAAAACTATAGTGAACTAAATGTGAGCTAAAATAGGCAACGAATGAGAGAATGAGAATATTATGAGCATATGAGCATAATATGAGCATGGTCAAACAGGTCATATCATGTCAAACATTATTCTGTACTTTGAACAGAAGCGCAAATAAACAGAGGATAAGGAGTTTGTTCGCTATTTTGGAGCAATTCCTACATAAAGTCTATTTTGTTTTGTTTTGAAATCATTTATATTTTTGTTAAATATTTTAAGAAATTATTTAAATTAAGATTTAGTGACAAAACATCGCTTATGAATGACTTTTAACGACATTCCCTTTTATTATCTATTTATCTGTTTTTCCAAATAAAAGTTATTTATTAGTCATTTGACTGAAATTCCAAATATCTATTCAAAGGACAAATCAATTGAAGTGTAGTTTTTTGCACAAAATATTTGGATTTATAAACAAATTCCTCTAAAAATAACACCAAATGCGAAGAGATTTGTAAAAACAAAAGTAATTTCTTTAATTTTATATTAATTTCTCTAATATTACGAATAATTGTATTGTTTTGTCATAATTTAAATGATAAATCATATGACTTATTATCTAAAATAAATACATTTCACTATTATTCACATTTTTGTCATTAACTTTCATTTCATAACTTATTTTTAGTCAAGTTTTGTATAAATAACTGTTTTTTTAATAATCATTATTTCATTAATAAATTTCTGTTAGAAATGACTGAAAGTATTGAATATATTTATAAATATTTCTCTATTTGTTGAGTAATTGTATTCACTTTTATTAGTCGTTTGACTCTAATGAGGAAAAAGTCAATAAAATTATCGTTGAATATATCGAAAGTGAATAATATTTTGAATTTTTAATTCAATTTTTACCTCATTTTGTAAATTAGATTTAATTATTGAGGAAAATCGACTCATAAACTATTTTTGGTAATTATTACTAATAAAATAACTGATCAATTTCAGGGAAGATTTGGATGTCTGGTGATTCTATTTTGGCCACATTCTTCCATACCTTCCGTGTCTTTAAAAGTATTAATTCTTTAATAATTTGCAATGAATGCCATTTTCACAAATATTCATTTATTTAATAAATCTAATGGGAAGTAATTTTCACTGTAAAATTAAGCATGGCAAATTATGTTCGCACATAATTATTATATCTCATGTCTTAAAATGTCTTTTCAGTTATTCTGTCTATCGTTCTGTGTTTGAGTCTATCTGTCACTGATTAGTATTTACTTATAGATTATCATTATTTTGATCAAATGAATGATATTTTAGGAATTTTTCTCAAAAATCTGTGCACACAATGAGAGGCCTCTTCTTTATGTTTAAAAGATATTCCTCTAATACCTGAGAAAGTATTGGAAAACCGATTCTTTTAATAAATTATTTTTAACGATCTTTTGTAATGAGTTTTCTGGAGTCAAACCTTTCAATAACATTATCATAATTTTATTCTTTATAATCGATGCCATTGATTGCCAAAGACATTGATTTCCATTATTTGTTGTGTTTAACAGAATGTGTGTCTCTTTTAGTTCAAAATAAATGAAATATCTTTCTGTGGTTTAATAGAAATCTTAATATTTCAGAAAATCTTTCAAAAAAGATGAATTCAAATTCAAAGAACCCATTTGAAGAAAATGGTAGTAATTGGTCACAAATAACACTTCCCGACGCTCTGACTAAATATAGAGACGATACACACGTCGCTCATTGTATGCTATGGTTCCGCACATCTTCGCCACAAAACTATCACATATCGTACGCATTTCTTCAGCTCAGGTTTGATGGCTTAATTGGCTTTCCTGGAGGTATTGTGGATGAAGACATCACTTGCATTGAGTCCATAATCGATGCGTTACAGAGAGAAATGAATGAAGAAATCAATTATTGCGAACCGATTGGTGTCGACCACTATTTCTATTCGTTTTACAACAAATCTCAACGATTTGTTTCACACTTTTTCGCAAAAGAGATAAACCTTTCAGAAGCAGAAGCTTTGGAGAAAAGCCACACAAAGGCGCGGGACTTCCCTCACGAATCATTGGGTCTGTTCCGCGTAGCGATCGGGTGCTCCTATGACAGGCATTCCATGTATTTGAGACGTTTCCACAAAAACTTTATGAAACAACAGTTTTCGGGAAACGTTAGGAAACAGATTATAGACGTTTGCGAAAAGTTTAAACTCATGTCTGACTCCGATTTGCAATTCACTAAATCTCAACTCTGAACTCAATCTGAACTCAAACCTATTTTTCCTTTCAATTCTGACATTAATTCTTATTTTTTGAAAGTTTTCTATAAATGAAATCATTTTAAATGTATTTTAAAGTAATTTATAATTTATTTTCAGACAATTCTTAAAAATTCCAAAAACAAGAATCTATTGATATTTAAAGCAAAATAATGCCATTAATGTCATCATATGATCTCCTATTTGTCATTTAGGAGTAAAATTGTTGCGCTTTTATCCGAAATATAATTACATTAAGTAATGGACTGTTGTATTAATAATGAAGTGACAAATGAGAGCTTTTAAGAGCTTTTAACTAATTATTTGTTTGGCATTTATCCCAAGACTTGAAATATGAACTAATTTTGAAATTATTTTCCATTTATTAATATTTTTGTGAATTAAATGTGCGATCAATTCGTTTCCAATAAATACTTTTCAATCGATTTCTGGTATTTACTCTTTTTTCTCAGTTTTGTGTTTCAAATGACATTTAGTGTTGAGTCGAGAGGTTTTCCATTCTTTATATCCTTTAAGAACTAAAGCCAGGGATCCGACAAACTTCCACAAAGAGAGTATACCAAAAGCCATGGTTGGGACGAACAACACTTTGAAGATGTGTCCGGTGTCTACCATCGCAGCCTTTATGCAACCGAACAGAACCATTGCGAATATGATTGGAAAAACTATGGCCCCAATTATGACATGACGTTTAACTTTTGGCTCTTCGTTGAGCCAAACCATAAAACTTGAATTCTGTCTGTATTTGATTCGAATATAACGTGCCTTACATTCACAGCACAGCACATCATATCTCGCTCTTTCGAACCATACAGACAGACACTTGCGGTGAATGAATGATGACTGACCCACACATGAACACGGATTGTATAACAATTGGTTATTGTCTTTTTCATTACATATTCTGCAGCAAACGCTTCCATCGTTTCCTGCTTTAGTTCCATTGATTTCTTCGATTTCGACTTCAATTGAATTACTTTTAAATAATTTTCGAAAAACTGAATTATTTGTGAAAAATCGACTCATTTTTGTTGTCGTTATGGGTTTCTATGTTTTATTTGTCTCTCAATAAAATATTTTTCAACTAAAATATAACAACAATTTTGTGATCAATTTTATCGATCCATTCTTAAGACAGTTCTTCTCTCAAAACACTCAATAAGTTCCTTCTTTTCAATTAATGCAATGAGACTACCATTAAGTTTGTGACACCTTCTTATTAAATTTATAAAAATTATAAGTATTTTAAAGTTTAAAATTCATTAAATTAAATTTCTAGGTCTTAATCAAAGCATTAATATGAGAGATAAAGAGATATTGTGTTCCACTTATAGTTAAACTTTAGATTCAATTCAGAATAATTAGAATAGGGATTAATTATGAGCAAATGTTTAACTTGTTTATAAATAATATATTATAATGAATCTTGCTAAAATTATTAATTTACTCCTCTTTTAATTAATAATTAGACATAAATTATAAAATAATCTTTTGGTATATTCGCAGAGAATTTGTATATTTTTGATTTCAAATTTGGCGCTCATTTAAGTGATATTGAGTTTGCATTTGCGTTGAAACTTAACGACCAAATCATCAAAACATTGAACTGAAACTCGTGTTAAGACTTTTAAATTGTTTTGTTTTTCTGTGATTTACCACAAAATGACAAACAAACAATTAGACGACTCTGAGGGAAGTGCCGTCAAATGGCGTATAATTTATCCTCAGTATATAAACAGTAATTTGACGCTATATATGGGTCGAAGGCTCCCGAAGAAGGAATGCGTTTCTGACCCGAAGTGTACGGAAATCAAAGACGTGTTGGAATCGATTGATTGTTTTCAAGTGGTTTATGAGCCAAACAAATGCTATTCCAGAGAAGTGGACAAAGAGACGGCCGCCAACAGGGGTTACATCAAGTATTGTCTCGTTTCTAATCCAAAAACTCAAGAAACGATTGCAAACAATGGTTTTGAACACAAGAGAGAAGTACTGAAACACATCTCGAAATTGATTCCAAAACTGAAGACCAGATCCAAAGCTAATGTCAATCAAAGCACTCAACAAACTCAACAAACTGTTAATCAAAACAACCCGAAGAAAAAGAAGAATAAAAAATAGACTTTAATTACAATTAAATGACTTTTGGTTTGAATTTATGATTCATTTTTTTCTTTCAATTGTTTTCATATTTTAATAAAATTTGAATTAAAATCAAAATATATTTAATTTATATTAAATTATATACAAAAACAATGAGCGCTCACTCAGAGAGGTATCACTCAAAGAGTGGTCACTCATTAAAACTAAGATTTAAGATAACAGTTGAGAGGTATTTGTGTTGACTCGAGAGGAATGAGTAATGAGTTCTCAATTAATAACAAATGATTTGATGGCATAAGAGTTAAGTCATTCATCAGTTGAAACGATATTATCGCTGAATACCACCTCTTCCGAAGACTCTTTGGACCAATTGTGATGTTTTCGTTTATGTGTGGCCAAACTGTCCACAAATTAATTCAATTTATTTAACATTTATTACAATCGATTGGATGTTTGGCCAATACTTACGGCGTTTGTTGTGTTGAACTGTAATTACAGTTCGGATAATCACATTTGAAGGGTTTCTCTCCCGTATGAGTCCTTAAATGGTTCCTCAAAGTGAAAGATCGGCTAAATCTGGCCTCACATCCGACCCACGAACACAAATACGGCTTTTCTCCTGATATACCAAATGATTGAAATGAGTAAAAGGAAAGCCATCACTAAATGAGTTGCGATTACATACCGGTGTGGATTCGCTTGTGTTCAGCGATCTTATTGTTTGGGGACCGGAACTCACACCCGGGCCAATCACATTTATATGGCTTCTCATTTGTATGAATTATTTTATGTCGTTTCACATTATAACGTGAGGGACCCCTAAAGTCACAGCCGGGCCTTAAATTAGTAAAACATTTGAATTAGTTTTAAAACAATTACTGAAGAATTGATTTATTGAATACCAGTCGCACTCAAACTGATGGCGAGCGGTGTGACTCTTCCGGATGTGTCCAATCAAATGACTCCTTAAAACGGAGCGATACCCGCAGTGGGAGTGTTCACAAAACCAGGGCTTATCTCCCGAGTGTCCCATACAGTGATTGATAAGTGTCTGTCTATGAGTGAACTTCTTTTGGCACAGAATTCCTGTTTTAGAGTCAGAGAACTGACAGCAATATTCGAGACCCTCTTCGTCCATATCTTGAAATACTGTCGTCAAGAGTTCGTCTTCTTTTGCAAGACTTGGATCAGATTCGTTCCAATTATTGTCACTTGAATTCAAATTTTGATTATTATCTTCATTTGATTTCTCAATACTTTCGTTGTTTTCTTCAACCGATAGATTATTGTCGAACACATTCGAAACGACAACACATTCTTCGGCAAAGGAATCATCCATTTGTTCCGATTGTTCGTTGGTTTTAATGACAATCAAATTACTTTTCGGTTTTGGAACAGATATCAACTCTAATCCATCCTTTAATTCGATGTATTTTTTGTTCAAAACATTGAGTTTTGTCTTATCCTTTGTGTCCATCGATTGTTTGCATTTACAGTGAAGAGTCTTAGTTTTCAAGAGATCATTAATTGTCTCCATTGTGACCAACATTTTCTTCATTATCTCATTTTTAGTGCTCAAAGATTTCAAATCTCTCATCATTTCGTTGATATCTTCATCACTCACATCTCTTAACGCTTCCATTTCTGAGGACATTGTTATGACTAATAGAGTCACACAATCATTAAATCAAGAAATTAATACTAATTTCATAATTAAAGACATTTTAATATAATTAAAGACAATTTCATGCAATTAATCAAAGTTTAAAAGATTTGAATCAATGTTTTTGTTTACATTTAAACGAAACGTCAATCATTTCATTCACACAAAACGTACAAAACTTTTGAGATAAACTTCTTTTCAATCTTTTGTATGAATTCATCGAAAACTTATTTCTTTGATATATTTTTAATATTTATTTATTTAATTAAGATTTGATTAATCTGTGTTTCATCTCTCATTATGAGTCTCTCTGGGTGTCTAAGAATGGATTAAGTCATTGCAGAACACAATGGGATTTGTTTTAATAAGAAGTCATTACATGAATTATGCAGATTTGCGACACAACTCTATTAAACTAAATTAAAGACAGAATTAATGGAAATAAATTGCATTAAAAATTAATTAAATAAAATAAAACTGTTGACGAGTTTTATTTGCTCTTTAAGTTGCGCTCAAATTAATTAATAGCTCATAAGATAATCGAAAAAATTCTCTTTTCATTTATAATTCATTAAAAGTTTTACTGAAGGTTTGGGCCATAGTTTCAATGATTTAATCCATAAAATTACTCCGAATATAAAGTTTTTTATTTCAATAAACCATCAAATATTTGGGAAAAATTTATTTCATTTTTATTTCATATAAATCTTTGTAGAAATAACATAAATTGTGTCATCTAAGCTGAAAAAGTAAAATTGGAGCAATATATAAATACAATATAATCTATAACATTTTCACTTAACAATATCAGTATTGAAAGGAAGACAAAACTAAACCAAATATTGATTTTTAGGAAATAAAAGTAAATGTATTTGTGTTTAGTTTTATGGGAAGACCTGTTGCTATGAAAACTTCTATCAAATGACATCTGAGATGTTGTGAGAAAAGTTACAAAATTAATGCATTGTTTGCCTATTATTTTGTTACTTAACTTTTCCATCGATTATTTGAGAATAGAATTGAAGTCTAATTTATTGGAAACTATTGGATGATATCCTCTTCCAATGCGTGTCTTTTCTCAACTTATTCAGCGATTGCTTCTAAAGACATGAATTGCAATAATCGTTAGGAATAATGAGAATCGATATAAATTATTGAGAATATATTAAATCGATTTATTATATGGTATTTCTTGTGATAAATATTCTTATATTAATTTAATTCATAATTTTATGACTGAGAACACGAAAGATAGTGATTATATCGTCCAATAGTCTTACTTTCACTTTATTTGATATAAAAACAATTTTATTGTCAGATGAATATCAACTTAAATATGAAATTCTAGTCTCAAGACTCTTCGGTTAAGAGCATTTTGATGGGCTCTCCCTTGAAACTAATGCTTAGATCAGCTAAAAACCGGTCATTAGTTTTGGTCAAAATATAAGTATTCGACAAAACTTAAGTGATTAACAAATTTCAAGCATTTTATGCAATATTCTGTTCGATGAGTGAAAATGTTTTTGCAATGACTAACAACTAACAAATATATACATAATTATTGCTTTCAAAGTCTATTACTTCAGTTATATCTCAACAAATATTGATGAGGAACCGGATTATCCACTCATTGCAAATCTCATCGGATGTCAGGGTTGACTCAATAGTTCAATGAACTGTACAAAACGGACAGGTATTCGTATCAAAGAATATTTAATACATATATTTCCTACTTTTGAAGTCAAAGCACTTATTCGAGCATTCATTGTGTCGTTTATCTATTTATTCAATTATTTGAAAGTTTAAGCATTTTTTCGTTAATTTAAGTGACATTTTTGGAAATAATATCGAAAGCACATCAAAGTATTTTTCGAGATTAACTTAAAGATAAGGTTTTAAACTATTTGACGAACATATTTCACTGAAGAGGATATTGAAAGTCAGGTCAATGGTATTGAAGAGCTCAGAGTATCCCCACGTGTAGCTCAATATTTTTGTCACACTCTTAAAAAGTGAGATCCTCTCCACCCCTTTATAAGTTTTTCACATATAGATCCCAGTAATACCCTTTCCATTCATTAGAGACCTTGGATTTAGAAACACAATAAACCCATTGAATGTTCAATTTTTATTACATTCTATTGTTTGCAATGAATTGAAAACTATTTGAAACACAGAACTCATAATTGAAATGAAAAGTTTGAAAGAATTTTTTTATTTGAGGACATTTGAGGACATCCTCTTTCTAATAGACTCTATAATAAAATTATGACAAAATATTTCAGATTAATATTTAATGGCAAACAATATATGATTTTCACAGATATTCATTATTAAAATTTTTAAATGTGTCCATAAAATTCATCCTTCACAAGTGTTTTAAATTAGAAAGGTCAAATATTACTTTTAATTGATAAGCGAGCAAGGTATTCTTAACGTGTCTTAACATTTTAATTCTAAAATTTTAAGCCATTTTTGCCGATAAGTAAATCTTAGAAATAAAATTGATCCAAGAGCATAAAGGGGTGGATTATCAAAAAGTATTACTCTACGCCTTTGCAAACAATGATCCGTGTAATTAATGATATAATTTTTTTCGCTTTTAAAATGACCCTCAATTCTATTACTGTGGAAATATACTTCAAGTTTGACTCATTTAAGTCAAATTCTTTAATATATTTTATCAATAAATCTTCAAATTAATGAAAATTTCAATGAAATAAAGTTTACATTTTGAAGGATATTATAATTATATTTAAAAAACACAAAAATATTTAATCGAAATCAAATACTTTTAATAAAAATCTTATTCTTATTATTGGTTTTATTTTAATGAATCATTTAATTGATTGATTTTTTTGGTTTTGCTCAGACTGTCATCAAAAGCAGTATAATTAGTATTAAACTCTCTGTTAGTTTCGTTTAATTTTTCAATCAATCAAAATAAGAAGATTTCAAGTTTCAGATGAAAATACGATGACATCAGATGTTAATTGATGTTTATATGCCATATGTGACCAAACAATTGCTTAAACTCTACCACGAGTTGGCTCTTAATTAATTTACTTTCAATACAGTAAACAAATTGAAGTCAAGATGAGGAAGGAATTGCATTTTGTTAATTCAATTTAATTCGTCAATTCTTAATCAATGTTTACTCTTAGCTCAGAAATTCTTGAGTTATACCCAGATGCTAAGCCATGTTATTTTGTTTTCAATATTTTAGGCATGTTTTCAGTCAAACATTAATTCTATTGAATCAGCGAATCAATGAATATCCTATTCATAACACTTTTTTATATCAAATTTATTGTTATTTAAAACTTTTTGTAGTTTTTTAGGACATCTCTAAACAAAACACATTGAGAGCTCTGTCAATCTGCACATAATTCTAAGTTGTGATCATTTAAAGTAAAATTTCATTAAATATCTGTATTTATAGACTAAAACAGTTTATATGTGGAACTAATTGTAAACAATGGATAATAATGACAAAACTCGTTAATAATTGTTTGGAAGTCTTGAGTCTTCTTATTCTCTGTCTTACAATCAAATAGAAAATAATGAAAGAACTAAACACCAGTTAATTGTTTTTATGAACTCATGAGTGAACACAAATTACTGTCTTTTGGATGTCTTTTGGATGAGGAATATATTTGTGAAAAATATAGCGGATTTGCAGACATGGGTTTGGCATCACTTAAAAGCGCTGTAAAGAGTATCTGAGCAGAAAAGACGATTACCTTGAAATAGAGTACAGTTGCAAACATAGCTAAAACTTTCACTGGATTTCCAGTCTTCGCCACAATCAGACTCTTCTCACGACAAACTCCAGTATTCAAGTGTTGCCTTTAGTCTGACTCTGAGTGACAGAACAGCACTCCGGAGCCCGAATCTGAAGGTTACTCATCTTTTAAGTATTTAATGTTTCGATTCAAACAAAACTCTTATTTTGAAAACTTATTAAAGAATTAAGTTTTAGTTATAAAAAGTTTTTTTTCTAAATTATTGTCAAAAATGAACGGAACGGAAGTCGAGCCTATGCTTGAAAACCACACCGATTGTGACCACAATAGAAATCCTATTAATAACAATAATCCCAATCATATCGAAAGCTATTATAAATCGACCAAAAATTGTGATGAAAAACGAATTGAGTTGGTGTGGAGTAATCTTGCTTACACTATTAATAATACTAATAAAAATCCATTTGGAAAATGTCTTAACGGGAAAAAAGAGTCTCAAAGCCGTCAACTCATTAAAAATCTTAACGGAAGTGTTGTTAGCGGAAAACTAACTGCCATTATGGGGCCGAGCGGTGCCGGTAAGACAACTCTAATTGAATGTCTGGCCGGCAGAAGGAAAACTGGAGTAACCGGCAAAATATCAGCAAATTATTATGGGTAAGATTTTTACCTTTTTTTACAGTTCAAAGTAAATGAGTGAACTTCAGACACTCAAAACCTCTTATTGTAATTCAATATTTCTTTATTTCGTTTAATATAAATCAAAGTAAAGTTTATATTAAAAATACTCCAATTATTTAAACTTAAATTTCAATATAAATCTATAAATTATTTAAATGAGAAAGCATAGAAAAACTCTATAAAAATCTTATAAAGCTATAGAACATTTATGAGTCATCTTCTAAGATTTCATGTAAAAGAGCAAGGTTTTTGACTTTTACTTAATAAAAAAGAATAAAATTAATTAGAGGAATGGCATCCGTGGTATTCATATCTAAAATAAGTTCATCACATTTAATAAACACAAAATTGACTTAAGCTTTATCTGAAAATAATTGCCATCTCTGGCATCCCTTTATTAATTTGCATATAAGTTGAGTCATTTCCAGATTTTTCTTCTTTTCAAAGATTCAATGATAGAGTCGTGAAATTACCCGAATTAAAGCCGCAGTACTTGTTTTTAGTTGTTTATATCCCTTTGAAAGCGTCCTTCAATTTAATTGTTTTTCAAACTATTTCTTGAAATACTTCTTAAGGATTGATATATTAATAACTGTTTTATATGAAATCAAAGATCGATTCAATTAAAAGAACAGAATATTAGATAAATAAACAAATGTTCCGCTGTTTTAAACAATTTTTAATGTATGAGTTATTTCCAATTTTAGTACAGATATCCTATTAAACGATAATATCATAAATGCTTTGAAGTGAAAACTCGCTTATTCTTCACTTTCTTTGAATGACATCCAATTTCTCTTCGATTACTCAAAAGATATTACTTTTTGTTTCTTTAGACTTAAGCCTCAGATAAAAATGGCTTATTATTCACAAAAGGATTCTCTGACGGGACAGTTGACAGTTGAAGAGTCACTGCTCTACGCTTCGCAACTCATGAATTGTATAAAAAAGAGTAGGGATAGTAAACCACTTCTAACAAATGACAAGGAATGTGTCGTTACCTTTCCTGATGAGGACATACGCCTCAAACTTCTAAACAACAAATACTATCACCAAATAGTTGTACAAAAACTGATCGATGACTTGCATTTAGAAAATTGTTCCAAAACATTGGTCTCTTTCCTAAGCGGTGGTCAAAGAAGAAGATTATCGATCGCTTTAGAGCTGATATTCTCGCCGTCTATTCTGCTGTTAGACGAACCCACCAGTGGTTTAGATTCACTTTCGACTATTCAATGCGTTCAAATGTTGCAGGGACTCTCCAAGAATTCAGATAATCCAATGGTAATCGCGGCGTCTATACATCAGCCCACAGCCAGAGTTCTCTCATATTTTGATAATCTATATATCGTTTCATTCAATGGTCAGTGTATATACAACGGACCAACCGATCAATTAGTGGATAATCTATCGAAATTCAATCTGAATTGTCCTAAATATCACAATCCCTCTGATTTCATGATAGAAGTTGCGAGCGGTGACTATGGGGTTGACTCTATCGACACTTTGGCCAAACACTATAAGACAGTTTGTGAGACACAAAGTCTGGAAAACGGGAATTCAGTGAAGATATCAAAAGTGGTTCAAAAGACAAACTCTCATTCATTGATGAAACAGTCGCTCACGACTTGGATTTTAACGAAACGATGTTTTCTCATATCATTAAGGGATCCAAAGCTCTATACTTTGCGATTGATTTCAGTGATCGCAACATTAGCTCTACTTTTCATCCTATATATGGACAACAAAATTGGTACTAAAGATGGATGTCTTAAGAAACCGACAGCAGAAACACTAAAGAGTTTACAGAATTTTGACTTATTTGATCCAGAAAACACCACTTATCCTAATTTCGGTTTCATATTCTATTCCGTAATTTTTATGGTATTCCTATCAGTTTTGCCCACTTTGTTGTCATTTCCACTCGAGGTCTCAGTTTTCATGAAAGAGTATTTAAACGGGTGGTATTCTCTGAGCTCATACTTTGTGGCCAAATGTATTGCAGACATTCCTCCAAACTTTATATTCCCGATTGTTTACTGCATCGGCTCATACCTTATAACTGAGCAGATTTTGGTGTTTTGGCGATTTTTCGCATATATTTTTATTATGATTTTGTTGTCAATTCTCACACAAGGCTTTGGTTTATTGGTTTCGGCCTATTTTGTGGACAACATAACAGCTGCCACAGTAATCGGCGCCACAATAAACATTCCTCTCTTCTTATTCACCGGACTTTTAATTAAGATAAAATCAATTCCTGTTTATTTCCGTCCTCTAACTTACATATCATATTTCCGTTTGGCGTTCGAGGCATTGATGGCAATCATTTATGGCTTCGATAGATGTCCACAATTAGAACCAATCAGTTTCAGAGAATTGAAGGAAGAATTTGGTGGAGATATCGTACCTATGCTTAAATGTATCGATGACTACGACGCTGACATCATAGACAACGCCACTCTTGCGATGAAGATCTATAACAATATGATGGAAAATAACCCGTCCTATGCTCTGTCGAGCTTCGATTACAACGACTCTATACTATTCTATAACTTATTTTATATGATTGTCTATACAATCCTTTTGAGACTTTTGGCATATTTTGTGTTGCGTTGGAGGACAAGCATTAAATAATAGATAATTCGGGAATTTTTTAATTCAATTTTTCACTTTAATTATCGGTTTTATTATTGTTAATCATATTTATTTTCTCATCACTTATAAGAAAAGTATTTATTATTGAAAATTTTCTTCAAAGTATTTTTCCCGATTTTCCACTATTTTTTATTTTTATAAATCAATTTAATATTATATATATTTTTCACTTTCTATAACAATCTTATACACAATCCAAAGAAATAACACCAAAACTCACGAAAACATGTTTTTATGACATTTGATATCGAAGAAGGAATTTGAAGGAAAGATTAACTCTGAAAAATAATCTAAGATTTTTCAATCGCTGAATACATTAATAAAATATATGTGATTTGATTCTTAAGGAAAAAAAAAGGATTTGAATAATATTTTGAATTATTCACAATTCAATTACAGAATAAAAATATTTTATTATTAAAAACACTTTTCCCATGAGTTCACATTCAATTAGATGTCGTTTCTCTTCTAATAAAGTAACTGATCCATGTATATCACCGTAATTAAAATCATGTGAAAGAAAATGATACAATTTTTAAAAACCTATCAAAACCACAAAACTTTATTAATTTTTTTCAATGAAATGATTAAATAAAAGTTATAATTAATAAAATATTAAAATTTTAGTCAAAATTGGAAGTAATTGTAATCGGAATACAATATCGCAGAGAATTAATAATAATTAAGAATTGGAATAAAAACCTAAATTTGGTCCAAATTTTTCTTAAAGAATGTAAAAGTAATTGAAATTAATTTTTAATATTTAAGCGACTAATTTGATTGAAGTCGTTTCAGGAGTGGTTCCGAAGTATTTGCTCTGCGCTCGTCTTAGTTTAACACAATCGGGACACATCTTACATCTATAACATGGCTCGCAGTAGGGCTCGCCCTCGAACTCGAAATAGTTGCCAGTTTTGAGAGGTGTGTGACAATCCTTTTCAATGAGAAAAATCAATTAATTTTCGATAAAAGATATAAATGAAAGATAATGTCTTACTCTGCAGACAAAGCAGTCGGGATGCCATTTGGCGTCCAGTGCTGTCACACAAATCTTTTCAACGATCGGTTTATTGCAGGCCCGACAGTACGGAGCAAAGAGTTCGATATAACAGGGCCGACAGTAAGACTTGTCGTTATGCTCGTGATATCCCTCTGGATCATCACTGAGCTGTTTGTTGCAGTGTTGGCACAAGAAGTGCTCCGGATGCCATGTCCTACCCATTGCTGTCAGACATTTCTATTGAAAAAGTATTATGTGATCAGATTTTCAACAAATGTAATCACAATTCAGAGAATTTCTAATCTGAAGTAATACCTGAATGATGGGTGCGTGACAGGCAGCGCACTTCGGAGAGAAGAGAGAGTGATAATCAAAATCACAATAAGCCAGTCCATCCTTTTCACGATAGCCGTCTTCTGCTAATGGTTTGCGACAAACTGCACAACAGAAGCACTGGGGATGCCATACGTGACCCAACGCTTTAAGGACTTTCTGCTCACAAATTAATATTTTAGTGAAATTCAAGTAAAAAAGCGATCATTTAATACATCAGTTATTGGGAGTTTGCATCCGTAACATTTTGGCAAAAACAACTCCTGGAAGTGTTTATTGCAATACGGCTTTCCGTCCTTCTCTTTGAAGTTGTTTGGACTCAAAGGTATGGCGCACTGATAGCACTTGAAGCAATGTGGGTGCCACTGACGACCCATTGCTATCAATGGCTATTAAATAAGACAATAAAATAACATTTCATATAATCTTCTCATTTGTGAGTGAATTGCAATCAATATTACCGTTCCTTTGATGGGAAGATTACATTCGGAGCATTTGGGAGCAAATAGTCTGTAATAATCGTCTTCACAATAAGGTTTGCCATTCTTTTCGAAGAAATTGTTTGGAGTCAGAGGTTTGTGACACTCTGTGCAGTTGAAGCACTGTGGGTGCCAATTCTTTCCCATTGCCTTAACCATTGTCAACTAAAAGTGGTAAAAAAACAATAAAAATAATTGTATATAATTTGTTACTATTAAAAGTACCGGATCTGTTATGGGTAGATTACATCCAGCACACGGAGGCATAAAAAGCCTGTTGTAATCCCTCTCGCAGTAAGGCTTTCCATCTTTTTCCATGAAATGCGGAGGTTTCAGCGGAATAGCACAGGCAGTGCACTTGAAGCATAATGGGTGCCAGTTCTTGCCCATCGCATTGATGTAATTGCCCTGAAACACACCAAAAGCATAATATTAAAAAAGAAAAATTATCATTATTATGATGTGAAAGAGCTACCACTTACATCAGTAATAGGTAGCAGACATCCAGCACATTTGGGCGAAAACAAATTATGAAAATCTCTTTCGCAATAGGGTTTGCCATTCTTTTCGAAAAAGTTATCTGGTTTAAGGGGTATCGCACACGTTGTGCACGTGAAACACTGTGGGTGCCAGTCTTTGCCCAGTGCACGGATGAAATTTTTCTGATCATTTAAATAGTTAGTAAGAGTTAGACTTAATAACAACTAAATGCTCACGTCTTTGATAGGGAGTTTGCACCCAGCACATTTTGGTGAAAACAATCTGTGATTGCAGTCTTCGCAATAGGGTTTCCCATTTCTCTCATAGAAATTGTTTGGACTCAAAGGTTTGGCGCATTCGGTGCACACAAAACACATCGGATGGAACTGCTTTCCCAAAGCGTTAACTGGTTTTCCCTTCAATTCAAATACATATTAAACGAATGTCTCATAAATTGTATGAAAGAAGCCTTACATCAGTGATGGGTGTCTTACAGGCCGAACATTTCGGTGAAAACAATTTGTGAAAGTCGTGTTCACAATAAGGTTTTCCGTTTTTCTCATAGAAGTTATCCGGATTCAATGGAATCGCGCATTCAGTACATTTGAAGCATCGGGGGTGCCATTGTTTGCCCAGAGCTTTCACAATATTACCCTAATCATTTTTATTTAATTTATATCAATTAGTTTTCAAATAAAACTTTTGATTCAATAAGATTTACATCAGTGATGGGCAGAAGACAACCGGCACACTTCGGCGAGAATTTATTGTGGAAACAGTCCTCACAATAAGGTTTGCCATTCTTTTCCAGGAATTTATTCGGACTGAGTTGTCGGGCACAAGACGTGCAATTAAAACATCGAGGGTGCCATTGCTTACCCAATGCATTAACTGGATTACCCTTTTATATAACCAGAATTAGTTTAAACATTTATAAAGATTAATTGATGTAAATCTCAAATTTCAAAAAATTGATTGATATTCTACAAAATTGTGTTAGTTATAAAGTGATCATGCTAATTTAAGGCTCTATTTGAAGCACATGAGAATTGAAAGTCATTGTGCGCATCACTGATTCCTCGACACAAAGAATTTATTAATAACTTGTAAAGAGTTAAA